>JAJMFC010000005.1:40061-183579 GCA_030574475.1 Trigonopsis californica
AGGGGGGGGGGGTATATCCGAGTTAGGAAACAAGCAGGCTTCTTGGTAATTTACCCTGTGAAAAGACACGTATTCAGCCTTTCGCCTGACGCTCAGTCAGAAAGTGTGGTATCGTATCACCAAAGAAATAAAAATATAAAAAAATAAAAAAAAAAAATGAGAGTGGTATCATGGCGAGAAATTAAAGGGGGGGGGGGGAAATATGGTTCATTGTCGCCCTTGTCACAAGATGGACGCAGGCGGTGAGGTCGGGGTCACCCACCACGACGACAGCAACAGCCTGCCCCCCCACCTCATAATGTATATAATGTAACCCTTAGAATTATAGTCAGTTGTTGCTTTTTAGTAGTCGAGGTGGTAAACTATCCAGTAAGACGTAAAAACAACTCTTATGTTGAGATAACAAGAAGGAGATGGCTAAGCTCACAATTTATAAGATTTACATTGAGGATTATATTTCAGCCACAGAATAGAAAATAGACGAGGAATACAGTAAATAAATAGATAGACAACGTTTCACTAGGTGCGACGACATACAGTTATTGAGCGAGCTATTGTAAAAACACAGAATATCTAATGAATAATGTAGGAAAAGAAGATAGATAGGTAAATACAACAAGTCTAAGAACAATTCTTTGCCATGTTTTTTTTTTTTTTTTAGCGACCTCTCTTTGAACCACCTTGCCGCCCTCCTTGATCTGCAGCCGCCCTTTTCCCAGCTGTTCGAAAGTATTCCTTTTTGCGACCACTTTCGGCTTGCCTGCGTTTATCTGAAATTTTGTCAATTTCCTTTTGTCTTTCCTTTAGTTTTTCTTGCTTTTTCGCTGCTAATCGTTCAACCTTGTCATTACGTAAAGTCATAACCTTTTGTAATAATTCGCGCGCCTTCTTTTCAGAACCGCTCAAAACAACTGCTCGTTTGGAAAGGTAAGATTGCTTTTTATGTGGTTTCATTGCAGTGATTTGTGACTTGTATGGAAGATTTGCCTGTAATGATTTGGAGACACGTAATGGATTGAAATGGCGAGTAGCTCTCTCAATTGGATGATAAGCCGAATTGTTCTCTTGCGGTACTTGAAGCCCCATTTCATGTCGAACCTGACCAGTCAGTTTCATTCCATGCCAAGAATCCTTATCATGCTGAAGGAGAGAAGTTACTGGATTATAAAACTTTCTCGGCTTGATAGGGTACCATGCACGGAGGAAAACAATATCTGTCGTATTTAGTTAGTTAGTTAGCAAAAACAATGAAAAATAAAATAAAATAAAAAAAACTTACCGCTCATGAGAATTCTGTCCTCAAAGGCAGCACGGAAGCATCCCTCAGGCTTCATTATTGCTCTCTTAATCTCTCCTTTTATTCCAGAAACTGTCTTTATACGAGCACCTTCAAATTTTGTCACTTCTAAAGAAGAATTAAACATATCCTTGATAAATGCGGTATTTTTATATATTTTAAATGGAGTTCCAACAAGTTTCAATTTCTTTACAATTTCAATAGATTGATCAACTTCCAATATTGTTCCTGTTGCTGCAACTCTAAAAGATGTAGTAGCTTGATCATTGGCAATTGTAGTAAAAGCACAAAAACTAGTATTTGGAGATACAAGAGGTCCATATAAATTAGCAAAACAATGCATATGTTCAGGAGTATATTTTAGCATCCTATTCCTCGTCCGAGAGTCAGATGTTGTATATATAGGAATAGTTTGAAATCGTCGCCATCCAAGTGATAAAATAAGAGGATCATTTGATTTTAAAATCTTCTTATACCATCTATGTCGCTTGATTCTTGCCTTCATAAACCCAAATCTGTCCTCATTGGCTAATAATCCTCCAATAACAACTGGGAATCTTGGATCAAATGCTTCTAAAAACTCACATGGGACATTCTCTATTTCCAAACGAACATAAGTACCTGCCCTATATCCTTCCATTCGATCTCTCATAGCTGGATCCATTTCTTCATACTCTGCCTTGTTGATTTCTAGCTGCTTTGCAATTTTTGCCTTTTCTGCATCGTACCAACTTTCATGCTCTTCGCCTTGTGGATCATCGTCCTCTCCGAATATCTCTTCCTCTTCTTCAAATTGAAGCTGAAGTTGCTTCTTCTTTTTAGCGTTTTCCTCTCGTTCTTCTTCAATGGTCTTCTTTACTTCTGGCTCATCTCCATTATCTGCTTGTTTTTCGTTAGAAATTTCATCATCATCCTCGAGATCTTCAAAGTCTTCGTAGCCTTCGTCTTCATCTTCATCACCGGTCTTGTTGAGAGACGACGACATAAATCGAGAGGCAATACTGCTTATTGATTCAGGATCTGCCCATTTATCAACTAGATTTGGCTGAGTAAAGTAGGGTCTTGACATATTGACGTAATCCGCATCCTCCTCAGGCTTATCATGTTTAACAGACTCCTTCTTGACGAAGAAATCTTGATTTTGATCCTCTTGATCAGAATTTCCAGACTCTTTGTCATCATTTAATTCACTTTCATCACTAGAATCTTGCCTCCATCTCCGAACTACTTCTGCCGGCTCAACATTGTCAATGTACATGAGTTTGCCAATATCCCATTGAGATCTACTCTGGTTATGATACAACCGTTTCGCATCCTCTGCGAGATTCGATTTCCACTTAAGAGCTGCTCGTTCATCGTCATTATAATCCTCATCATCGGGATATTCCCCCAAGTCAGAGTCTGAATCCGCAAACTCAAAACCTTCTTCATCATCATCATCTTCCTCCTCTTCATTGGGTAACCTGAGATTCTCACTCTTGTCCTCATAGGCATCTTCATCGTCGGTGGGGACATCATTCTCGTCAACAAGTTTTCTAGAAGTAGAAGCAACTTTACCGTGACGTTTCTCTTTTCGTCCAGTATTCTCATCATCTTCAACAAATGCTGAGCTTGTTAGGGGTTGTCCAGAGCTAGTAAGACGAATTTCTCCATGACCGGTACCATCTTCTGAAGTATGACGGAAATTTTGAAGATCAACAATCATTCGTTCACCAGGGCCCTTTGGTTCATTGGATGAAAAATCTCTAGTATGAATATCAACATAGACAGCGTCTTTATCTACAAGAATACCGCCGACATTACTCATAGGTGCATAAATACGCTTTTGCTTATCGTCAAGTCGTTTGCGTTTTTTGACCCCGGCGGCAGCTTGACGTTTCTCAATCTCAGGTGTTGGACATGGATCAGGCAATCGCTCGACATGAGTGACAACTAGATCGCCTACACCAGGGATATGTACTCGGGCATTCTTGGGAGGTAAGGGGGTGCCATGTAGATAACCATACAAGGTAACAGTGCGGTCAATCTTGGTATTAGCTTGAATTTTCGCGGGATGAGTAATGTCGACTAGCCGATCAGCAAGTAGATAAGGGTGTTCATTTCGCCATTTCAAGGGCCTAAATTTCATGACACTGATGAATCTTGACAAGTTGAGGATTTCTCGATCAGGGTAACGTCCATTCATAACTCCAGAAAGATGAAACAATTTAGCACCCTGATACAATTCAGTCCAAATCCTCCTTTTAAGCCTCTTTTTCGCATCTCGAAGAGTAGGTTGGGATTTGAAGAGGTCTAAATGGGTAGCAATGGCCATAATACGAGGGAACCCATGTGGTGCGAGAATATTGAGAAACTCCATAGTTTCCATTTCGAAACCAAAGTTACCATCAATCAGAAGGAGGACCAGATCTGCGATCTTGGCTAGATCAATCATTGAATTGAGATCATTTTGGCATTCAATGAATGTAAGACGTTGTCGTTTTCCTGAGACTACTGTGACTGGACCCTTAATTTCTGATAATGTTTGTTTTGTATACCTCTTGACCAAACTTTTGATGAGGGTTGTTTTTCCTGTCCCTGGAGGTCCAACAACTGCCACAATGACTGGAGGTGGCTCCTCGGGAGTTCGATCAATGACCGGGGCATGAAGCTTCTTTTCAGCAAGATCACCAGCACGACGTGCCATCCGATCGAGCTTTCCAGGAGCTGCAACTGCAAATGCCTTTGCATTCTGTCCATTGGCATGTAATTTGCCCTTCCTGGTCTTTTTAACATCAGTCGCTGCCCGATGGGGTTTATTAGTCTGCTCCATTCTTTATTCCCAACCTAACCTCTGTTTTACAGGTACTTGTTGTTGTTGTTGTGGGATCGAGACCAACTTGTCTAATGGAGCTCTCTAATTTCTTTTCTTTTTTGGTGTTTTCGAATCTTTTAATTTTTTAATTTTTTTTTTTTTTTTCTCTTCCCTTTTGGGTTGGGAGATGAGGTGAGAGCCAAAAGAGGAAAAGTCCCAACGATGGCGGGAAATATCAGGTGGGAAACAAGAAAAACTCCTACTTCACAACCATCTTCCACGTCATTTCATTCACTTCAAACACTTGCAGCAAACAACAACAACCCGCAATCTCAATTGAACAACTTCAATCATACAATGGCCGACACTGCTAAACCTACTGGCGTCACTCCTCAGGAGACACATGAAAATTTCATTGTAAGTAGATATATATACCTAAAGTTATCTAGTGTAAGGGTTATGGAGTTATTAACAGAAACTCTCTAGGTCCGGTTCAAGAAGAACACCTCCCAGGATGTTATAAACAAGGCCAAGACTGATATCAAGAATACTGGTGGAAAGATCAAGCATGAGTATACTCTATTCAAGGGGTTCCTTGCTTCCATTCCCAAGGGTCACGTTGGAACTCTCGAGTCCCATCCTGATGTTGAGGGAGTTGAGAAGGACCAGGAAGTCCATACTCAAGCTAGCTCCTAGAGGAGGTGTTTAATAATATGGCTATTAAATTTTTTTTTTTTTGTTTGTTTGTTATATCTTGTAGTTTGTGTAATGCGTTTTAGAGCGATATGACGTCGTATTATTATGACGGGTTATGTTTTTATCTCTGAAGATTAGATTGTCCCTTTAGTTTTCTTGAATAAATGTACTCTTCTAAGCTACGTTTCTCTCTTGTCTTTTTACTGCTCTACAGTAATACTTTCTTGTCCTCTGATAAGACCCCCTTTTTCTCCATTCTCTTAACCCCGGTTTTCATTGGGTGACTCTTACCCCGGACTCGGGTTGGGAAGAATAAAAAAAAACGCTTCTCCGCCAGAACCCCGGATCAAGAAATCAATCGTATATGATATGAAGATCCGAGTGTCAGATATAATAGCGAAAAAGCGATTAAAATGGGTAAATTGCAAAAGGATTCATTATAATGCAACTTCACCGAAACCCAGCAGTGTTAGTTCACCCCATGTCCTCGATAAGGATTGGCTTTCAGAGCAGGCGTTTATTACCCAATATTCCTCAAAACCTCAGCATAGGTAAGTTATGTCAAAAAAAATATTTCCCTAGTTACAACGCAGCTAAAGTTGTTGCAGTGTAAAACTCCAAGATCTCGTCCGGTTCGGTAAGAGACCTATACTAGAACGGGATATACTGGATAATGCAACATCAACATTGGAAAGGATAATTATAGTGAGTTTTTTTTTTTTTTCATGTCCTTTTTTGACGGCTCAAGGTAATAACACCAATTTTTTTTTTTACAGCGGTTAGCAGATCGCCTGGCAGCAATGCGGCAATTGCCCTTTCTAGTCATTCTTAACCCCCACATCTCGAGAATATACAACTTGTACCTTTCCTCTATGAGAGCATTGTACTCTTGGCAACCACCAAAATCAATGCATGAAAATCATGTCTTTGTAGAGAAATTGGAAAGCCTTTTGGCAGCTCATTCTGATACCATACCCTTCTTATCCAAGGGATTTAATGAATGCTCCCGGTATATTGATGCTAAATTTATGCACAAGTATATTGATAAACATCTTCGGACAAGAATCGGAACCAGACTCCTCGCCGAGCATCATATAGCCCTCACCAAACCGACCGGATCGACGTTTATCGGAGTTGTTGATACTCAATGTTGTCCTGCAGATATCCTTGAGCGGACCACCGATTTTGTTGGTGATATGACTGAACTCAAATATGCGGTTTCCCCCTCTCTTCAAATTGATACTGGCAAGGATATTCGGTTTGCTTACGTTCCTAGTCATATCGAGTACATATTTACTGAACTCATTAAGAATTCATTTCGAGCAACCATCGAAGCAGGCAGAACTGAACATCATCCAGTTATTGTCACTATTATCAAGGTACCCTGTAAAAGTGACGAAACTATCATTGTACGTGTAAGGGATCGTGGAACAGGAATTGATTCAGCTCATCAACAACGTATTTGGAGTTATGCTTATTCTACTTTTCAAGCAAATGAAGGTACAGGATTTACTACATTAAATACACCACCAGGAGATGATGGAGCTAATTTAGCTGGTCAAGGTTATGGACTACCATTAAGTAGAGCTTATGCTGAATTCTTTGGTGGAAGTCTTTCTTTACAAAGTTATCCAGGTTGGGGCACTGATGTGTATTTGACTCTACATGGGCCAAATATTGTAAATGGCTCTTGATAGATAAAGTAAATTTTTTTTTTTTTTATTATCATTTTATGATTATTCCAACAATATGTCATTGTGAACTGCTAGGGCGACTTGTACTCTTTGCTCTCTGAAAGCACTTGAAAGTCAAAGAATTAGATTGAGCAGCTTGTTTACAAGTAGCAGATATAATAGCAGATTCGCGAGATCCAGGTTTTACAGGTGGTATACCAGAAATATCAGTAATTGTTAAAAGAATTCTATCAGCAGTTTCTGTTGCACGCTGATTTAAATAATTACTAAGAGTTGAACGATAAAATTGTATATCAATAAATGCTTGAATTGATCCATATAAAGAAATTGAATCTAATTGTCGAAGGCATTCAAGTATAACATTAACAGACCTTTCAACAAGACATACAATAACTTGTCCTAATAATTTTGGTGCAACTCTTGAAACTTGTGAATCCGCCAATACAAGTAAAAGTAAAACTTCATAAATATATTGACTAACATCTGTGGGAACAATATTATTATCCCTACGATGTGAATCCCATATACTAGGATGACTTAGAATACCTTCACGAAGTGTACTAGATATTGCAACAGTTCTAGGTTCAACAAATGATGTAAATAATTGCTCTTCAGAATCTCCAATACTTTTGAGAATTGAACTAATTGTATTCCCAACAAGTTCAACTTTAATCAAGTTTGAGAATGCACGACTTAGGGCAGGAAGTACCCGCTTTCGAAGTTCTCGAAGATTACAAATTAGTAATAACATTCGTGAATCATAATCAAGTACACCATCCTTAAGTGGTGGTTGTTGTTGTTGAGAAGATGGGCCACCACCACCACCAATTGTTTCCATCAAAGACTCCTTAATTGTGTGTATAGAGTTTAAGAATTGAGTTTGGACATTATTAAGTAATTGTGACGAAGGTGAAGGAATTACTGAAGTTTTTGTATTTCCAATAAAAGCAGTTCCATCAACAAATATAACCCTTGTTAAACCTTCTAGTACTGATTCTTGATAAGCACGAATTACTGCTGGTGCCTCAGTTTTACTATCAGTAACTTTATAAATATCCCACTTTTCAACATATCGAAGTCGAGTACAATCAGTTTGCCAACATAATGATACTCCACCTATAAATCTTTCCCTTAAACTAATTAGACTTGTCCGAATTAACTCTAGAGACTGAGATGAAACTTGCAAATTGGCAAGTGATACAGCACTGCTAATAATTATGTTCATTATCTGAGATAGATAATACTCTGCTCCCAAGGCATTCGCTCCAGGAGGAAGGAACATATATTTACTATACAGAGAAAATAAATGGTCACTCTCATTTTCATTTTTTTCTCCTCCTCCATTGGTAGCTTCATCACCAAATGATGAAGTAAAAAAATTTGTCGTCAGATTAAATAAAAGATTAATAAGGTTTTTACCATCATTCTTGAGTTGTGTAACATCAGACTGTGATAATGAAAGGTATTGTTTTGACTGGCCTCGCCAACCTGTTGGTAATGCACGCTGATGTCTACCCTCAATAAATCCATTAGCCGATTCCCAAAATGATATAATTCGATTGGTATACTTGAATGTAGATTCTTGGCTTGACATTTTAAGCATAATCCAAATTTCAATTAATTCAGGCATATCTAATGCAACAGGATCTGTATCCTTTTGAATAGATGTAGAAGCACTAGACCCATGACGCCGATTAAACGGTTGACGAAGGTAAACAACGCTCTGTGCTGGATGCTCAATTGCATTAAATGCATTGTTGGAACGGGCTGATTGTGGATTGATTCGGTAGGCATTTCGTCGAATAACTGAAAACTTTTCAGTCAACTCTCGAAATGTTGCCTCAATATCCTTTTCTAGTTCATCTACTCTGCTTTTGAGCCAAACCATGATTGGACTTTGATTGACCCCCAAATCTAAAAGAATGGATATAAATTGTAGATAATTATTATCTGGACCTGTCGCCTTAAGTTTTGTCCATATTGATGACCGATAGCTTTCTGCTACAACTTCAACCTGGCTCCATATTTTATCTGTAATTCTTCGTTGCTGCAATGCTGCATCAAGTGCCTTATCAGAGACTTGGCCAGGAGGTCTTGATTTTAATCTTTCAGCAGCACATCTCGTCTCTTCAACCATATCTAAACCTCGTTTGTAATCTTGAACTACTGATTCATGATCTGCTTGTCTTATACTTTCAATCATGGAAGAAGGAAGATTGAATAAATACTTGTACTTTTCCAAAACATACAGAGCATAGGTCAATCGCTCAGTTTTAGAGTTATTATCCAATACTGGCTTCATAATTTGAGCTGCTTTAGCATTAGATTCATCTAATAGCCTTCTCAATTTTTCCAACCCCCAGTCATCATCTGCCTTGAGAGTATGAGATTTCATGGATTCGTAAACCGAATTTAATGTACTATTTGCATTCACAAAACAACTAAAATTATCTTGAACAAGCCTTTTGAGAGCATCTGACCGCTTATCAATTGAATTCTCCAAAAATTGCAGACTATGTTCAAGATCTTCAAACGATGTGTCCCCGTGTACATCCCTGAGAAAATCTGAAGATGAAAATCGTTTCGAAGCAACCAAATATTTACTCCGAACTGCTAAATTATGTTGAACGGGGACTCCTCTGGCTTCCAAGACTGAATTGACTGATGGTTTTAATCCTAACGGGTCCGTTTCATCCTCGGGAAGATGTGATTCAGGTGCAGCAAGTTCATCGTCACTATTATCTTCCCGCCATTCTTGTGGATCAGCCTCTGAAAGACCGTAAAACCGAAGAACTGCCAGACTCATATTTCTTTTCTCCGTTACTCGTAAATCATTCTACCGATGATGATTTTCAACTTCGAGATTAATTATTATTTAGGGGGGATGAGATGAGCTGGGAGTTTGATGGTGGGGCGCTGAAAGCCGCACAATCCGTTGTCAAGTGCGACGGCCTGGAATCCCCGGCATTGAACGGAATGGGAGAAGCGGGATAGAAGCTAGAAAGGAAGGGTAAGATCTCATTGGAGAAAGTTTTATAAACACCAAGAACCAAATTCCTCTTTTTTTTTTTTTGTGTTGTCTCTCATTTTCTTCCGCAATGATCGGTGTTCGTTCCATTCTGCGTCCTATTGCCCGTCCGGCTTTTGTTTCGGTATGTTTTAGAGGATAGTGCCTTTTGGTTACTAGGAAGAAAGAAGACTAACATAACAATTGACAATTTTTACTAGGCTCGACAATTTACTCGAGGCAATGCTGTTGCCGCTTACGAAGGGAAAAAGGGACCTGATGTGAGTGAACTCTTGAATTAAAACGGGGAAGTGAGTTTCCCCCGTTGTGGGGAAGATGGATCTATCATTTCTCCACCCTTGTTTGAATTAACACAAGGGGTGTGGGTGGGGGGAAAAGTTGCTGTGGATGTCTGCTTTTGATCTTGGATTTTCTGACTTTGGATTTTTATCTCTTTCAGGGAAAATATACCGTAACTTTGATTGAAGGAGATGGTATGTTTCTAAATCTCCTGTTGCTTGTTTTGAAAGAAGAATGCCGACTGACCCGAGAATAGGTATTGGTCCTGAGATTGCTGAGGCAGTCAAAGAGATTTACAGTGCTGCCAAGGTACCTATCAAGTGGGAGCCAGTCGATGTTACGCCTCAGCTTGTAAATGGAAAGACTACCATCCCCAAGGACGCAGTGGACTCGATCAATAAGAATAAGGTTGCACTCAAGGGACCACTTGCTACCCCTATTGGCAAGGGTCATGTATCCTTAAACTTGACATTAAGACGCACATTTAATCTGTTTGCAAATCTGCGACCGTGCAAGTCAGTTGTTGGATTTAAGACACCGTATGACAATGTTGACACTGTTCTTATTCGAGAAAATACTGAGGGTGAATACTCTGGAATTGAACATCAAGTAGTCCCAGGTGTTGTTCAATCCATCAAGCTCATTACTAAAAAGGCATCAGAACGTGTTTTGCGATTTGCTTTCCAGTATGCTGAATCAGTCAATCAAAAAGAAGTTAGAGTTGTCCACAAGGCTTCAATTATGAAGCAATCTGATGGTCTCTTTTTGTCAACTGCTTACGAAGTTGCAAAGGAGTATCCTGATATTAAACTTACTGCTGAGATTCTTGATAATACCTGTTTGAGGATTGTTACCAACCCTGCTCCTTATAGCAGTTTAGTTATGGTAATGCCCAACTTGTATGGAGATATCCTTTCAGATATGTGCTCTGGCCTTATTGGAGGTCTTGGATTGACTCCCTCTGGTAATATGGGTAAAGAAGTCAGTATATTTGAAGCAGTCCACGGATCTGCTCCTGATATTGCTGGAAAGGGTCTTGCAAACCCTACTGCTCTTCTCTTGTCTTCAGTTATGATGCTTAATCACATGGGTCTCAATGAATATGCAAACAAGATTGAGAAGGCCGTTTTGGATACTCTTGCCTCTGGTCCTGCGAATATTACCCGTGATCTCAGGGGTACTGCTTCGACTCAACACTTTACTGATGAAGTTGTCAAGCGATTGCGTTAGAAGATCATTAAAAAAAGAAGAAGAAAAAGGGAGAGACCACAACTTATTGTGGACACATATATATATAATCTTCTCAGAATGGGAGATGCCTCTAGATATGTAGAAGAAAAAAAAAAAAAAAAAAAAAGAAAAAGAGAATGAAAACAAAGAGAGAGTTGGATTTTGACATCGTCTAAATATTCCAATCCTATTGTTTATATATATTTGTATATTGTATTTTTTGTGCATTTTTTTATTATTATTATTATTCGTAGCTTACTTACGGTATACTTTTGTGGATCCGTGGTTCCTGGTAAGAGCCGCAGCTACTGCCAAAAAGGGAAAGTCTGACTTTGTTAATTGAAGTTTACATTTAGCAAACAAAAAAATCCAAAGAAAAAAGTGCTTCCTCGGTCGGCCGCTCGTTTTCCGCAAGATCGTATATAAAGGAGTATCTGTATGGGCATGTGATTAACTGTGCCAGTTGAGGGTGAATCTAGACTTGTTTGTATATACCAATATTGAGCCTGCTGAAAGGGAAGGGGAACCAAGAATGGCGAGCAAAGATGGCCAAGAGAAGGACGATGATGACCTAGACAAGCAGCAGCAAGGAAGCAAACAGGAGGATACAAATAATACCCAACAAGATGACGATATGGCTCAGTTAATACCAGTGCCTAGCAGGGGTCATGATACTTCTTCACCTCAAGATAGTGATGCATCTTTAAAGTTTGCAGCAGAACAACAAGCCAAAGAGAGTCAACAAGAGAAGGGCGATGACTTTGGTTTTGAACCAGAGGCTCCGCATCCTACGAGGCCGCCACCTCCTCCGCAGTTGGTGAATGTGCAGCCATATATGGATCCACAAGTCATTTTTCGCAATGTAATGATTATGGAAGTCTCACTACATGATAAATATGCAGAATTAAGAGCAAGAAGACGTAAAAATGCTTTATTCTTACTGGTATTAATTATATGGACAGTTGTATTTGCTGCTAAACAGTTCATTTGGAGATTGGAATCATTTGCTTATCGACAAGTATGTCTTGTGGGTTTACTATTTGGAATGGCCGCATTGGGATTATTTTACTTGAGTGGTGTATATCATAATACTCTAGTATACCCTCGCAGATTTGTTAGTACTTCCAATAAAGGTTTGAGACAGTTCAACATTAAATTAACATTTGCATCACGTTATGCAAGATGGTGGTGGTGGCCTCCCAAATTTACAACTTTTATTAGGGGCTGTGAATCAATTGATGATGTTGTTGGTGGTTCCATTGTCAAAATTGTCTTTTTGCCTCGCGCATTTTCAAATGAGTTTCGTGAAGCATGGGATTACTATCGTGATGAATTTTGGACTGCTGAAAATGATCGTAGACGCAATAAACGTCGTCGTGATGTACTCAATACTACTACTACTACTAGTTCATCATCATCATCATCAAGTCGAGCAAAGAAAACAGGACGTCAACACCACAATCAGTCGTCATCGCGAGACAAACAGTCAAGATCCGTTAAGAAGAAACCTCCCTTATAAAAGACCTTCTACGCTTAGAAAAATCTATGTACAGTATATATATATATATAAATTAATATCATTTTTTTTCAATTTGGTTGTTTTTTCCTCCTGTGTCTTTAAAGAAAAAAAAGAAAGAAAAAAAAAAAAAACCCCTACTTTGGATACAAGAAAAATATCAAACAAATAAACCCCATAATTTTTCTTTTTTTTTGCTACTTAGAGTTTGTCGTAGTACTCTTCGTATCCAGGAGCAACTTCCTTCATACCCTTACGTTTCCTTGACTCGGTAACAATAACACCAGGCTTGGATGTAGTATCTAATGGATCTCCATTCATAGTAGCCCAATGATCAAACACCATCTGAGGGAATGCTTGTCCACCTGTTGCTTGTCGAAGCTCACCAGTGAATCCAAACGATTCATTAACTGGGAGGTATGCCTTGACTGTGAACAAAGGAGTTCCAGGTCGTTGCTCTTCAGAAATGACTTGACCACGCTTCTTGTTGAGAACAGAGTAAATACCACCAATGGCATTCTCAGGACATTGAATTTCGACCAAGAAGACTGGTTCTTGAATACGTGGTTCAGCCAAAAGGACAGCAGCATAGGTTGCTCGTCTCATAGTAGGCATAATTTGACCACCTCCACGATGAATAGCATCAGCGTGAAGAGTAACATCAAGAATATTGATACGGATACCACGCATTTCCTCACCAAAGATGGGACCTTCCTTTGTAGCCCATTGGAATGCAGCAACAACGGAATCCTTAATCTCTTGAAGATACTGGACAGCCTTGGTCTGATCAACAACTAAGTTGGCACCAGTTCCATCGGGACCAAAACACCAAATCTTTCGTCCATCAGTGACATCCCAACCGTAATCATCAGCAAGAACACGAGCGCGAGCCTTGAAATCGTCTCGAGCAGAAACTTTACCAGTCTCAATAGCAACAGACACTTCCTCGTCCAAGGGAGCAGCTGAAAGGTATATACGGTTGTGCTTGTTGGGAGACTTGGAGAGAGCAGTCATGCGTGATTCAGCAGAAACAGTCTCACGGTAGGCAACAACTGGGGGAGAGATCTTGAGAGGAACACCAGCATGCTCATTTTGAAGATCATTCAAGCAAATTTCCAAATGGAGCTCACCAGTTCCTGCAACAATATGCTCACCAGACTCAGACATGTAAGTCAAAACACAAGGATCAGACTTGGAAAGACGCTTAAGACCTTCAACAAGCTTGTTAAGATCACCAGCATTCTTGACTTCGACAGCGACCTGGACGACAGGTGAAACTGAGAATTTCATGACCTTCAGATTGTGAGCATTTTCACCAGTAGTGAGAGTACCAGATTTGAGTAAGAACTGATCGATACCGACAAGACCGCAAATGTTACCTGCGGGAACATCATCAATTTGTTCAACATATCGTCCCATCATGAGGACAGTTCGTTGGATACTCTTGATGAACAAGTCATCCTTCTTTCCGGGAACATAATTGGGTCCCTGGATTCGGATCTTTTGGCCACCTCGGATGGTACCAGCAAAGACACGACCAAAAGCATAGAATCGTCCCTTATCAGAAGTAGGAACCATCTTTGAAACGTAGAACATGAGTGGTCCCTTAGGGTCACAGTTGCGGATAGCATTGCAGTACTCATCATCGGGAGGACCTTCATACAAAAGTTCAGCACGATAAGCTTGAGCAGTAACTGGAGAAGGAAGGTGGAGAACAATCATTTCCAATAGAGCGTCAGCAGCAGGCAAGAATTTGCGCATAACAACTTTGAGAAGTTGCTTGCCCTCAAGATCCTTTTCATCAGCTTTGAGAGTTATTTCAAGCTTTTCAAGCAAGACTGGGATCTCATCCTTTTTAAAGTTCATGATGGCAGCAAAGATTCGGAAGATGGGATCCAAAACAAACATGTTGAAGGCACGGTCCAAAGGTTTTCCATCAGCATCGGTACCCTTGTTGGACCACTTCTTGGTCTTTGGGTTGAAATAAGACTCACCCCAAAGTCGCTCAGACATCTTATTACGGTCAACACCAAATTTCTTGGCATACTTGACAGCAAATTGACGGACAGTGAAAGCCCATCCGTGAAGACCAGAACCGAAAGCAACAGTACCCTTCTCAGGATAAACTTGACAGTCACCAGTGTGCTGATCCATGTAAGTAGCAATGACGACATTGACTGACTCGACAGTTCGGGCGAAAGACTGGTAGAGATCTTCCTTTGTGACTTGAAGTTCAAGAAGTGCACGATCGACCTTGTTGATAATGACGACAGGCTTAATACGTTCACTAAGGGCTTGTCGCAAGACGGTTTCAGTCTGGACACAGACACCTTCAACACAATCAACAACAACAAGAGCACCATCAGTAACTCGAAGAGCAGCAGTGACTTCAGAAGAGAAGTCAACGTGACCAGGAGAGTCAATCAAGTTAATCAAGAACTCCTTTCCTTGAGTCTTCTGCTTGATATCTGCGATATCCTCATCGGAGGCCTCTGAGAAAAGAGAAATAGCGGTTGACTTGATAGTAATACCACGTTCTTGCTCATCAGCACGGGTATCAGTAAATCGAGCATCGCCTGCCTTTGCAGCAGAAATGATACCAGCTCTCTGGACAAGAGAATCTGTCAAGGTAGATTTTCCGTGATCGACTGAAGAATAAGATTAGACAAAGAGAATTTAATTAAAAAAAAAAAAAAATTTTCTTTAAAAAACCTACCATGAGCAATGACAGAGATATTACGGACATTGGTGACTTTGTCCATAAGACCACGTATTTGCTATTTAAACATCATGTTAGAACATGTCTCGGGGAAATGATGCTACCAATAGCTGTACATACATCAATCGTGAAGTTGACTAACAGAAAAGAGAGTTAGAGATGGATGAAGGTAATATATTATGTAATACACAATTTCTACTTACCCATTTTGAAAGACGATTATCTGGTTCTTTTGGTTTTGTTTCGTACTAATTGACTGCGCCAAAGTATAGAAAGAGAGAAAAGAGAAGGAGAAGTGAGTTCTTCCTTTGCGTAATCTCTGGGCAGTCTCTTTTGAGGTGGTGAAGAAGGAGAAAAAGGGAGCAAAAGAAAATTTTTGTTGTTGCGTAAGGGCAAACAGTTTTTTCCTTGCTTTTTTTTGTTTAAGTTACATCACTGTGGGCCGGGTCCCATGGTTACAAGTTATACTATATCAGAAGAAATAAGCTATTTCGGCTTTAACAAATTGATACATTTATGACCTTGACAAAAGAAACCATGCAAGATTAGAAAAGCTTGATTTGAACTTATCCTTAAATAGACATTTTCCCTGTCATCTCATCTCATCTCATCTCTCTAGCTGCCGTCTCGTTGTTGTGTTAGAAATCACTTATCTCTCATTCGTCTCTGGGAAAGATAACAAAATTTGTCCGGGGAGGTACTATCTCCTTGTCTAAATATAGAGAGTGAAGAAACTACAGGCATGGCCAGTAGTGCTTCAATGGAGCGATCTCATCTACCTTCAACACCAAAGATCACTGTTCCTCCATCATTTACTGCAGATCCTGCTGCTATTCACGAGTGGAAGTATGAAAGTCGGAGAGTTGCCCAGAATGTTATTGATAACGTATGGTTGGGTCCACTATCTGCATCAAGAGATGTCCAATTCCTCACCAATAGTAATATTCAGCTTATTATTTCGATAGCTACACCGCTCAGTGAAAAGCTACTTAATCCTCGGTCATTGGCGCCAAATTGTCGGTTCCTTAGCCTTGTCTGTTGTGAACCTTGTGACTGGTTACATATATTTCGTTCGGCGTTTATTGCTATACAAGAAGCAAACGCACGTGGCGTGGCTACTCTTGTATACTGCGAATCTGGTAATGAACGTAGTGCTGCATGTGTTGCCGCCTATGTAATGCAAACACAGGGGTAAGTTGCCCATATAACGCACCTTCTACATATGTACTAACTACTCGAAAATCAAGATGGGACATGATTAAAGCTGTTCAGTTTGTTCAATGCAAACGGTTTAGTATTATGATTGACGACGGAGCAAAGTTCTCCTTACAAAACTACGAAGCTATTCTGCGCGCTCAACTTCAAGTTGCAAAGGCTGTAAATGATGATGGGATATCACCAAGGAGATCCACCCGAAGATCATTTGGTCAATTGAGTGCTGATGAAGGGTGAGTCTTTTAGTATTTAGGGGTAATGCATAAAACTACTTTTCTAACCTTAATCAGTATATCGAGTGAACGACGGGGGATGGCTCCATTTACTGGAGACTAACGTAGATTGAGCATTTCTAGGAACATAGATTTGTTTGCGGGGATTTTCCAAGGCGCTTTAATGTTTATTGTTGTGTTATGTTGGCATATGTATATGAGTACATGGGTAATAGTTAGACAAAGAGAGGGAATAAATCAATCCACAGTAGTATTTTAACGAAGCATAGGACGATCTGATTTTGTAATCCCCGGCCACCAAGCTCCCTCTAGTAGATTCCTCTATGGGTTTCGGCATTTCATCAAGCAGCATTTTCGAGCCCTACGCTGTCTACCGTTCCCAAAGCAGATGGCAAAAATTGCGAACATTGGCACGCGCACGCTCTCGCCTTCCTCAGGAGATATGGATGCGTGAAGCAGCAGAGGTGATTCTTCTGAAAACAAAAAAAAAGAAGCAACGCAGTGACCATATTCTGTTCGTTGACAATGCCAAGTAGCAGAAGACTTCTTCACGGCTTGCACCATGTCGAATGCGATAATTTATGGTTTTGATAACTCATGAATTTCCATGATCTCCAGTAAATTGGAAGAGCGAATTACAAGGCTAGTGACGGGGTACGACGAACTGAAATCAATAGCTGTCATCAATCGATAGTATGATTGGGAGTTACCAGAAAAAATCTTGATGTATACAAATTACCCGGCTCCATTACCTCCCTGGGAACAAAGAAAAAAAAAAGAAAGAGAAATTCGATTTCAATAACCTCCAACTCCAACTTCATCGGAGAGAAATTACAAGGAAAAAGTATTCTTCGGTCATTGAATCAAGCATACAGGATCACTGTTAGTTATGGGGAAAAAGTAAGTTCAACTAGTTTTTTTTTCCACTCTTCATGTGGCGAGGTCTTTACATTACCTATCTTCGGGATGCTAACTGGGGGATTATAGAGACAAGAAATCCAAAAAACAGCAGGACGACTACTGGGATAATGAATTTCAAAACGATGTAGAGGATCCCATAGCTGCGGCCAATGAAGCTGCTAAAAAGAAAGATCATGAATCGGGAACTTCTTCACCTGTGCCACCTACTTCTCAAGATAGTAACAACAATGGTAATGGCGAAGAACAGGATGAGGATGTCGGTGGCGGTCTCATGTCAGCCCTCCGGAAATCCAAAGCCAAGTCGGGTCCATCTAAAAATGGAGAGCAATCTAGAGATCAGACTCCAGATGAACCAAAAGAAGAGGTCCATGTCCAAGTCAAATCTAAGAAGGAAAAGGAACGCGAAAAGAAGGAGCGGGAAAAGCTGCGGAAAAAGCAGCAAGCCGAACGAAAGAAGGCCGATGTAAAGAAGACTGGCCTCGCCGATGAAAAAGCCGAAAATAAAGCTGCATCTGCCGTGCCTGCTGCTTCTAATGAGCCTGCTAAGGAAGAAACTGGCGGTAAATCAAAGAAGAAATCCGCTGCCATTTTAGCCCTGCAAAAGCAGATGCAACGGCAGCGTGAAATTGAAGAAGAACAGCGCAAACTTCAGGAAGAAGAGAAACAACGCATTTTGGAAGAGCAACGTTTGGCTGAAGAAGAGGAACAAAGGCAAGAAGAAGCAAGACGATTGAAGAAGGAACGAGAAAAGCAAAAGAAAGAAGAATTACGCTCTCAGGGGAAGCTTCTCACAAAGAAACAGCGAGAACAGCAGCAATTACTGGAAAAACGGAGAGAAGCTCTACTCCAATCAGGTGTCCAAATTGCTGGAATCAATGGTGAAACTTCGAAAAGGCCTGTATATAGCAAAAAGAAAGGTAAAAAAGCTCAAGCTGATAAACAGAAAGAAAGCAAGACTCCACCTCTTGAACCCACTAAGCCGATCGACCAAAAGGTGGATGACAACAAGGATGTCAAACAGGAGATCGTGAAGGAGACCACAAAGAAAACCGAGGAAGGAGAGCCACTTCTGGATAGCTGGGAAGCGGCGTTAAATTCTGATGGAGAAGTGCAAGGTTCGTGGGAAGATGAGGCGGCAGAAAGTGAAGCCGAATCCAAGCCCAAAGAGGGGGGTAAGAGGCCTGAGGAACCCGCTCTCGCGGGCAAAGATAAGGAGGAAGAAGAAGAAGAAGAAGAAGAGGAAGAGAGCAGCAGCTCTGATGAGGAGGAAGAACTGTCCCAGCGTCAAGCTGTGGAAGAGCAACGCAAAAAGGAGGCGAAAGAGAGACGTGAGAAACGTCATAAGGAAGCAGTAGAAGCACAATCTCAAGATAATCTAAGGTCCCCTATTTGCTGTATTCTTGGTCACGTCGACACAGGTAAAACCAAACTTTTAGACAAGATTCGTCAGACAAACGTTCAGGAAGGTGAAGCTGGTGGTATCACTCAACAGATTGGTGCAACGTACTTCCCCATTGAAGCTATCAAACAAAAAACTGCCGTCATGAAGTCAGATCTTGAATATAAAATTCCTGGTTTACTCATCATTGACACCCCTGGTCACGAGTCTTTCACGAATCTTCGAAGTCGTGGTTCATCTCTATGTAACATTGCAATCCTTGTTGTGGATATTATGCATGGACTGGAACCTCAGACTTTAGAATCAATTCGTCTGCTTCGAGACCGAAAGACTCCTTTTATTGTTGCTCTAAATAAGATTGATCGTCTGTATGATTGGAAGCCTACGCCTAATAATTCATTCCGGACCTCACTTGCGAAACAGAAAAAGTCTGTTCAGAGAGAATTCGAGGACAGGTTACAACAGACAAAAATTGCATTTGCTGAACAAGGGCTCAATTCTGAAGTCTATTACAATAACAAAAATATGGCAAAGAATGTATCATTGGTACCTACCTCTGCTGTTACTGGTGAAGGTGTACCTGATTTGTTGATGCTTTTGGTCCAATTGACCCAGACTCGCATGAGTGGGCAACTCATGTACCTGTCCGAGGTGGCTTGTACTGTTTTAGAAGTCAAGGTAGTTGAGGGATTGGGTACCACAATCGATGTTGTTTTGTCCAATGGTATATTGCATGAGGGTGATCGAATTGTTTTGTGTGGCTTGAATGGGCCAATCGCCACTAATATTCGAGCTCTACTTACTCCACCCCCTTCGAGAGAACTGCGAATCAAATCGGAATATGTTCACCACAAGGAAGTCAAAGCAGCTCTCGGAGTCAAGATTGCAGCAAATGATTTGGAAAAGGCCGTTGCTGGCTCAAGGTTACTGATTGTTGGGCCTGATGATGATGAAGAAGAACTCAAGGATGAAGTTATGTCTGATTTGACCGGTCTACTTGATTATGTTGATAAGACGGGTAGGGGAGTCTGGGTACAAGCATCTACATTGGGATCATTAGAAGCACTGCTAGATTTTCTCAAAGACTCCAAGATTCCAGTTATGGGAATAAGTCTAGGACCTGTATACAAGAAAGATGTTATGAGGGCGGCAGCAATGTTGGAAAAGGCTCCTCAATATGCAGTGATGCTTTGCTTTGATGTCAAGATTGATAAGGAAGCGGAACATTATGCCGAAGTTGAAGGTGTTAAAATCTTTAAAGCAGACATCATTTACCATTTATTTGATCAATTTACTGCATATCAAGCTCGACTCCTCGAAGAAAAGCGTAAAGATAATCTTGCTAATGCTATTTACCCAGTTGTTCTGAAGACAATTCAAATTATCAATAAACGAAACCCCATGATTATTGGTGTTGATATTGTGGATGGAAGTCTACGGTTGGGTACACCAATATGTGCAGTTCGCAAAGATCCAGCAACCGGGGAACGACAAATTTTAAACCTTGGAAGGGTCTCAAGCCTTGAAGTCAACCATAAACCGTTGGATAATATTCGTAAAGCGCAAGCTGGTGCAGGTGTTGCAATGAGAATCGATACTCAGCCAGGTCAACCTACATGGGGAAGACACGTTGATGAGACTGATATGTTGTATTCTGAAATCACCCGGCAGTCAATCGACACATTAAAAGATCCTGCTTTCCGGGATACAGTCAGCAGAGATGATTGGCTACTGATTCGAAATCTCAAGACTACATTGGGTATCTCATAAGAGATTTATGTGGGGTAAGTACATGTCTATGTGCATGTCTAAGACGAATGAAAAAAAGTTTTATAATGTAACTACCGTGCTTTTCTTGAATTTAATACAAATTTGTCACAAAACAAATTGATTCGCCTACTGTCTTTACTGTACATCCTTGATAATATAAACAAAACAAAACAAAACAAAACAAAAAAGGTATATATTCAATCAAGCTTCCCATAAAAAACGCCATTATACTTTATGCCTTATCGAGAAGTTTTCGATATGTCTTCTCTGTTTCGCTAGAAATTTCTTGCAGAGTGAGAATGATGAGTTTATGAACAAAAGAAGGGATCTTCTCTCGATTTAGTCCAAGCCATTCCATTGGTGGTGTGGCTTCACCCATATCTCTGAGCTGTGGATGTTCAATGATAGGGGGTGAGAGAGCAATATATTGGTACAATGATGATGATGATGATGATGGAGGTGGCTGTTCAGCCTCATTTTGCTCATCAGCTTCCTCATCCGCAGCGAAAACCGCAGCAACAGCACTTGCTCTGGATGGTGTTACTTTTGAAAGCCTTAACCTCGTTTCAAACGCATGCTTCATATTCCTCCACATATCTCTGATAAAGTTGATTGATCCAAGATTCCATCCCACATTTACTCGTCCACTTAATTTACTGGAAAAGATAAATTTCACAACTTTTGAATCTCGTATTTGCCATGTATCCATCAATACATCAACTTGAGGAATCCGCACAATTGATCCTCCCTTTGCATGTCGTACAAGCCTTATATATTCATCAGTCGGTATCTCATCAATTGTCTTAGCTTGCATATGCGCCCGGTTAGTCGATAGCGCTGCAACCAGTTGAGTCATCTTCATCTTGAGCCCATTGTGGCACTCACGATCATGCCATTCTTCTTGAAATTCGAATTCAGCCCCAGATATTCGTAATTTGAAAAGACGTTCCTCCATAAGATTGGTCGGAAACACATTCAAGTCAAAATGCTCCATCGCAACATACAGAGCTGTCCGCACCAATTTAAGCTCTTTAGCGCCTTCTTCTGTAGTTGCAACTGACACAAATCCTGAGGCCTTATCTTCTGATTCTCCATCTGAAACTTTTGAAGATTCATTTAAAACTGCCCGATAGAATCCTGCCTGCTCCTGGTTTAATCTTTGGAATGTCTGCAATATCAGCAACAATGTAGACGGTGCTAATACCGTCACGCAAGTGGTCACTGCCTTCATGTTGACAACTCCGACGAGGCTATCTTGATAGAAATCTCCTGAATCGGCTGGTTGATTGAAGACATAGATCTCCAATTTCTCTCCGTCAATTAGACTAAAGGTGTCATAATCAAACGATAATTTACTCTCAAAAGCTTCTATAATGACACCAGTGTGAATAGCAGGCGGATGAACGATATCTTGTTCAATGCTTCTATGATCTTTATTTCTATTTTGCCTGCCCCATCCTATCGAAATCCGAATCATAATTCTAGTGACTTTGACGAGCCCAGCAAGACGACCTTTACTGGACAAGCTCATTGCTTCTAGACCCATAACAATTCGGTGATCCCAGTCCGTAGTCTTACTGCTGCTCAACCATAATTTTTCTAACTGAAGTTTCACTTCACCCAAAGACTGACCTAGGTCCACTCTTGCAGATACGTTACTGACATTAAATATAAATTTCAGGGGAAAGGCACTAGTAGATGATACTCGTCGATAGCTCTCGAGCAGTGAAGTCTCCAATGACTTAGGTTTCTTTTTTGTCGGCGCATTTACCAAGGATGTCAAATCTTCATTGGGTGCCCAAATATCAAGAAATAATTTCACATCGTGTAGCTGACGATAGTTCAAATCAATTGAGATATTGCTAATAGATGGTACAACCCGTAATGTATTGGGCATATCTCCCTTGTGTGAATAGAAGATTGATGAGCTGATGTCTTGGATCGAAACTCTCCCACTAAATTCTCTTGAATAAACATGCTGCAGAGAAACTTCAATATCACGTACAACCGCTGCAGTGGCAAACGTTCGCCCAGATACTTCGTCCTCACAAGAGACGACAGATATCTGTGATTGAAACCCTGCTACAGCTGCTACTTTGGCTGTCGGTTCACAACTTAAAGTAATCTGCTGCCGATGAATCTGAAAGCCTGCACTTAGGTTGATCTTCTTTAACAAGTTCGGGATTGATGAGGGAGCTGTTTCATTGGGCCCCGTTGCAGCTGTTGGAGTCTGTTGATGTTGTTTTCCTGCAGCCTGTTCTCTAGTTGCCGTTTGTCGGACACTGTCTCGAATATCGACAGCCGCCTTTGTTAAGACAGGAATGAACTTAGGGTAGAGAGTATTATCTGAGGGTGAAAGCTGCATTTCAACGATAAGATCCCGAACTGAATTTACCTTTTTCATGTATTCAGCCCGAAGGCCGATACCTGGGGCACGGAATGTAGCAGCTAGAATACCACGTTGTTGAAATGTGGCTTTATCAAAACCACTGGCTTCGTCCTCATAGAGACCCGTAATTCCGTGATCAGCGGGTTCATCCCAAAACTCCATGACTGATCCTTGAAATGAAACATCTAATCTTAGCATTGTCAAAGTTTCTGCGTCTTGGAACGCCATGAGGAATTTGTCTCCACTGCCCCCCTCAGAATGAGAAGGCGATGGCTTCCCTTTGATTCCAAACATAGCTTCGTAATCAGCCATTGTCTCATTGAGAGAATTAACCACTGCCATAAACTTTTTCACAAATGATGCAGATAGCACAACCTGAATTTCATTACCCCGCACATTGAGAAAGAGGCGTTTATCGTCACTGTTGGTATCTTTCTCAACAACTAGGCATAGATCTATCTTGGGCATTACCGCTCCCGACTGTAGGGGCAGATATGAATCCGATCCATCTCCACCAACCACCTTGAAGAAAAAGTTTTCAATGCTTGTTCTGAAGACTCTTGCTTTTCTGCAACTTAGAGTCGCAGCCTCACAGCCAATAACAAAGCAACTCAGCTTGGTAGTCTCATCTCCAGAATACTCACAGATCCAAGCAAAAGATATTTGCTTGACTACCACTTCAATTTCTGTATTTGCCAAGAGCTTGAAGCTCTTGCCTTTCTCTACAGGCTCTAATTGCACCTCCTCATTCTGCTTAGTTGATGTGGAGAGATTGGTTCTATCATCAAACTGTTGGATTATCTCTGCAAGTCGAAGTACGGCAGTTCGAGATCCTGTAATATTCAAAACATTCGACTTCACAGATAGCTTCACTTTGTTATCTCGACCTTGATCATAAAAGCTGCCTTCAATAGCTAGATTAAAATTAAGTAACCGCTCTGACCCGTTGAGAATCGTAGGGTGATCAATTGAAATTTGCAATGAAGGAATTTCCAATCCAAATGAGAACGGACCACCGACCTCACCATCACGTCCGAGCATTCTATTGCTGGTCATTATAGAGTACACATCATTGACCGTCAGCCAAAAACATGCCTTACTTTGAGAATATGCTCGCAATCGTATCTGTTTTAGACGATAGATCAACCTGAGGACCAGGATCCTAGGCTCGCCGGAAGAAGCTGCCACTTCGGAAAATTTAAATTGCTTTCTCATGTCTTGTCGAACACGATCCCAACATTCTTTCATCTCAGAAACCGCTGTCTGGGCGTTAGAAAGCTCTGACCGCAATTCACCAAGAAGGCTAGTCTTTATTGACTGGAATAATCCTGCGTCAAGCATAAATGCACTTATCACTACACTACCATTGATATAGGTCTTCAACGGGTCAAATTTAGTCACCTCAGCAGTAGCAGAGACCTTACTGAAGTTCATGATTGAGATGGCCTCCCGTTGGCTTATTGTACTCTTCAAAATTTGATGTTGCTGAGAATTTATTTCGAATCCCCATTTCTGAGAGACACGAGACAAGGGAGTCAAGAAGAACTGATTATTATTTGTAGTCGCTTCGTATACAACAGAGGGAAGAAGGGAGAAGCTGAGACGGACAACAGAAACATTTCCAACAACCTTCCAAAACTCCTCATTTTCAAGTGGCTTCTTTTCCTTAAGCTTTTTCCCGTTCATAACCGGGGAATAGCGTTTCACGATCTCAATTATGTGCTCGAGATCTTCGGTCAAAAAGTCGCATACCACTTTCGAAACTTTGACAGCATCCATGACCGTCTGGACAATCATCGTATCGACGTTGAGGAATACCAGACCAGTCAAGGCATCCATGGTAGACACTTCGCTAGTAGGTCTTTTCATTACATAAGCATCCGTTTTTCTAAGCCCCATAGTGAGAATTGAAGAACTGCTCTTGTCTTTAGTTGATAAGATATCAAACTCTATGGCGTCCGTCTCGCAAAGAAGAGATGTCAGGACAGAGTCGGCATTTTCTATTTTTCCTTCATCATATGGAGATGCTAATGAGCTCATTTGCAATCCATGACACGCGACCTGAAGAGCAACACTAGCACTTTCAATTGTAATCACCGAAGCTTCACAAACGAAGAATATCTGAATATCTGGTGTACCCGAGAAGACTCCTGGTTTCTTCTCACGTGGTTTTTCTTTGTCATCCGAGCCGTCGCGTTCTGAAGAAGACTGTCGCTCCTTGGAAGATCGGGTGAGAACATCAATTACTCGAAGAATGTCGCGGCTGAAGTGACTAAGAAGACTACCACAGTACACAACCACTTTTAATCGCTTGGGAACCAACTCGGAGTCTGTAGAAGTCTCACTGTCACCGTCATAGAATGTTGCCTCTAAAAATTCGACGGATATATAATCATTTTGAACATCGTCAACTCGAAACCTCAAGGCAATGCTGTCAGAATCAAAAAGATACTTGGACGTCACAGTATGATAATTGGTCTTAAGGCTTTCTTCATTGTAAATAACACGTAGTAAAAGACTTTGGCCTAGGTCGTCAGACTCCCAACTTCGCCATTGATGAAAGAGATTGCCAACCAGCTCCATCACGTTGGCCGGAACCTGACATTGATTGGTTTCTATATCATGCTCAATATCTTTCGCTACTTCTCTAGGAATGCATTGACTGACATATCGCACTCTTGTCATTAATCGCCAGCTGTTGGTAGCTCTGATATGCTTCTTTGAGGATCGAACGATATGAGTAGGTTTCGTCAAGGCAGATGGATCTTGAATAATCTTGCAAGCTTCGCCACAAGTGACGACTGCGTAGATCAAGTACTTGAGACTTTCTCGTTCTCGAAGCACACTCTTTTTAATCCTATCTAATAATGGTTTGGACTGGTTAATCTGGTCGAACGCGAAGGCAATAAGCCAAGAAAACGAATCATCTCCGATAGTAACTTCTATCAGCTTTGTACGGAGAGAGCTGACAGCATCTCGAGTACCTCTGCTCCAACATTCAAGACTTTCTATCCGAAGATATAGAGGCTCCACATTTCCTGAATACCCAGGCCTGTCAGAAGATATAGGACAAGTGACAGCCAAGTCCACTTGATCGGCTTTCACTAAAAGATCAGTCTCCACATGTATTGGTGAATATGATCGTTGGAAGCGAGCCTGATCTTCAGGAAAAGAAGGCGGGAGTTCTGCTCGAGTTTTGCATGATTTAGAAATGAAAGATAAATTCACGACATCCACGGAGATGAATGACGCCAGTTTTAACATTTCCTCATAGGATTCAGTGTGAAATTGTTCCAAGGGACTCGTGATATATTTGACGGAAATAAATGGACAGACGACTCTCACATAGGTCGTTAGGTCCAGTTTCACTAAAAGACTTTGCAAAAGAAATGTTATTGTCTTTTCAAGGGAGTCAAATAAAGAAGTGGAATCCCTTTTGCTGAATTGCTCCACTAGGCAAGCCATGCAGTCGGCGGTCTCATGATCTATATATCCTTCAATGCCTGAATCAAACTCACATATGTAACTCTCATAAGTCGTTGAAACCTTATAGTCGATCTTTGGGTATAAGTTATATATGTCAGAGTATATAGAGTCTGAGGGATTTTCCCCCGTTTTGTATGGTTCCGATGAATTAGTATAATCAGGAGGAGTCTGAAAGAGCATGAGAATTGTTAGAACAACCACTATTACAAGAAAGGAGAACAGATGTCACAACTCACATCATCTCTAATGCCAATAGGAGGTATGAATGCACTACAAAAAGCATCTCTCCGACCGGGATTAACTGTGCCCCGCGAGTCGTGAGAAATAATCTTTAGATTTTCGAAAATATCGCGTTCTGCCTCCGTGGAACGCTTATCATCCACATCAAAGGAGGTATAGCTATTAACAGAAGAAGCTAAAGACATTCTTCTTGATATTAAAGATTGTCGCCGTGACGCCGGAGAGGGCATGTAAGGAGAGGAAACACTTTCATCAGGCTTCTCAAAAAGTCGGTCTGCATAGCAATCAGAAAACTGGAAAACGTAAAAATATATGATGGCATTGAAGCAAAATTGAGTACTTACCAACAACAGGATCAGGCATATCAGGAAGCGGAATGCCTGGTTTTACACTTTGTAATACTTTAGGTATTTTTCCAATGTTTCTGAATCGAGGATCTAAGAATGGTACTGCTCGGTCAAATGGGGCATCATGGATAGCAACATGGAGCTGTTGAGCCTGCATATTTTTGTCTGCGTGAGGTTTGATAGTAAAATTAGTGAGGTATAATGAAGTCCGCAGTAGCCCATGAATTATACGAGTTCCATTTATCGATTGAGTGCATGCTAAAGTGATTTCTTCAATCTTGAGATCTATCCGGCTGTTATATTTGATATTTGCCAAATCATTCACAGTAAACAGAACTTTTCCTGTTGAGAGTTCCAGAAGACAGTTGTGATCAAGAGGTGCGACTTGAATTTTTAGAGATCGGACGCTCACTTGAAGCAGCGTCACATCATTCAAGGGTAAAGGCTCAATCATTAAGGCATTTTCAACATCGTTAAGATTCATTGAGAATGACCTCGCCGAGTCAGTCAAAGCCTGTAGGAAAGACACCTCGCTACCAATGGTAACATCGCCGAAATCGATCTCCCAGTTACATAGATAAGTTGGTTCGGAAGGAGGAAGACCAAACATTCGATGTGCATAGACATGGATCCCATCGATGTAGCCATTTTCAGTGCCATCAGCAATAGGTGGCTCCCTGTACATAATCGGTTCTCCCCCTTGTCTATTTGCAAGACGCCCGCATATAGGGCTAAAATCAATCTCGAAATCTAGAAATATACAGCTCTTAGAACCCGAGAATAAAAAAAAAAAATAAAAAAAAAAACAAAGATTGGAGAGGACAGCTCGCTTACCCATGTAATAATTAGTGAATCGGACGTCCATGTCAAAAGTAGGGAAGTCGAGTCGTATATGCTTATTTGCAGAGTAAATATAGGAGGGAAAAAGAAAGCAACCATTGTCAACATGTAACGATATGCATGCATCAAAATCGTTTTCATTCTTCAAGTATGTTAGTAATATTCTTCGTGAGAATAGTGCAAATAATACCGGTTTGAAAAACAAATCATATAAATAATGGCACTCACCTTTTCTTGGAATAAGCTTTTGTCAGCCTCGTTTCTCCCCGCTGCATATTCTTGAAGAGTCTGAAAATGAACATGTTCACCGAAGTAATTCTCCCTAATAACAGTTACGTAGCGTATTAGAAATCCATAGACAGCCAATGTCAATGAAGAAGCTGAGATGTCAAGAATGATGCTGTCCATATTCCCAGGGCTAACAAAAGCCCATTTGTTGTGGACACCTTTAACTTTGAAGTCATATATTTTCCCCAGTTCTTTGGAATCTAGGAAACTTGACATGGTATGCCAAGGGGGAGCATTAAGAGAGACATCAATTTCCTGAGAGCGCGCTTGTATTGTGACTTCCTGAGTTCGCGCTCTGACTGTTTCCAGAGGTAAGTCATAACTAAAGTGGATATCAGAGCCACCCAAGGCCAGAAAAATGTTGTCCGAAAGGTCGGATGGATTATCTATGATGTTGCCGTCATTAATATTGAGGTAGAATATAAAGTCGCTCATGTTGACTTCAACATATATACGAGAAGGAACGAAGGTATAATATGGAGCTTCTCGTCCTGACGAGAGATCTGTCATCAAATCAGAAATTAAATTGATATGTTCTCTAAGCAGAAACCATCTTGACCGATACATTCTGAAAAAGGTTGACCACTCTTGTAAGCCATTCCATTTTAGAGGGTACTTAAGGGAAGACGAGAGAACAAGCTTTTCCTCTGTAAATAAAAGATCGTGGTTAACGCTCGATCGAACCTCAATCTGCTTCAATTCTGACCGTCCGATATTCTCATAACCACGGTTGGTATTAACTAAACTTAGGGATGCATAAGTTGTGGAATTCGAACATATCTTTATTTCCAGCCATCCAAAAGGCCTTTTCCCAAAATTCTGGTCATTTTTACGCGCTTCAAATGCGGCTGCATCATTACTAGGTTCCCTTGTAGGAATTCGAATTATTGTGAAGCCTTCAAATTCAATGAATATCTCCATTCGGGTATAAACCCGATTATCTCCAGGAGAAAGACGCGAAAATGGTCTATTATCGACGAAAGACTGAGGAAAAAAAGCTTTGAATAATTTATCTTTTTGCCGATCAGCCCAGGGGCCATAGTGAATTGTTGCATCCCGAAGTCGACAATCATAGCCCCAAGCTGGCGGTGGACCATTGTTTCCAATATCTGGACCATCAGCAGAGGTCAATGGGGACGCGTTCCTTGGAACCTTTCCGGGGATATCAAAATATAAAGTAATCTGGGCCTGGGGGCATTCCACTAGCTTTGTATTCTTAGCATACTCACCAAAGTGATCGATAAGTGGTTCATCCTCTTCGTCCATGTCATCCAGATATAAGTTGAGACCTTTCCACCGATGCTTCTGAGTAAATTTAGAAACAAAATCTTCCTTGCCTGCTGGTGTAATTCTTGAAAGTATAATCCGTCCTATGGCGTTATAAATCCGTTGCAAGCGACTCTGACGGGGTGGAAGAGGGCGCTGATACACAACATCCTGAGGTCCCTCAAAGTCGATGTTTGCACGTAGAAGAATGTTGAAATTGTGCACATTAAAAGAGAGTAAAATATTGTACAAATCAAGCCCAGACTTAGATGTAAAGGCATCGATAACGCAATTTCCCTTGGGGGTATGAGCTACCAATAATGTAGGAGTCGTTTTATTCCCCACAACTATAGCCGCTTTGCAAATTTCGAGATCGACAGGCAGGAAATGGAATAAAAGTGAAGCCTTCATGTCATCTGCTACAGTGCTGTGAGTTTCATTCGAAAAGGATCCACTTACACCTGGTTGAGGCGACACGCCTTCTTTCTGCTCCGAGGAATCGCTAGAATCTGAAGCTGTCGACTTTTCATGGTCCTGATCTTTTGAAGCAAATTCTTCGTGCATGTTCCAAGCGGTCTCGTAAGCCGGAGTCCGATTAAAGATAAACCATTCAATGCCATCGGCCACTAATAGGAATCTACTCAGGTTTTTTGACTGCTTCTGACTTTCTTCACCATTTATCAGAATCCCTGCCTTCCGAGTATTCAGTAGCCAATATCTCCACGTAAGAGATCCTTGAAATACACTGACCACTTCGTTCGCGCCTATATATCGGAAATTCTTGAAAAAGACCCTACCAGCTAGAAATGATACCTGAAGAGCTTGAATTTCGATATACACATGATAATTCTTCCATAGGTACCATCTGAAGCAGAGGGAAACGATACTACCAATAAGCCTACTGAAATAAAGAAGGAAGAATATCGCGACTATTGCGGTCACAAGGAGTTCGCAAAGGAAGACCCAGCTAAAGCCAACCGTGGCCGACAGTGCGACATCGCTAAATGCGGATGATGGCATTTGTTGATCATTGACTTCTCATCTGTTGACTTGTGAATCGGATCTGTTCACAATACAGAGCTGGTGCCGTCGATTTCGATCGAGCATCCGTCGGTCTTTGGGAGCGCCGCATTGCTCATCACCCATCGTCTATCTAACTCTGGGCTTTCGCGGGGTGCGCATCATTTATGAAGGCAGTTTGTCAGCATTCGAAGTAATCTCTTTACAGTTTTGCTGAGAATCCTTCTTAGCTCTACGAAATCGCTTTGTGTTGTACTATGAAGAGCAAAAGTTGTGAGACCTCTGCATAAGAGATCATTTAGACTGTCTCACAAAACAGTAGTAATAAAGACCTAGATAAATTTATTTTCATATATCGTAGAAGACAAGACAGTATATATACGGCAGATCTCGAATTCTAGAGGCTATACAGACAAAGATCCATTGAAAGATTGTAGAGTACACATTTTCTTACACAAACTCAATCATCTCATCTCCCAAAGGTGCATCGCCTCTGACGTACTAAAACAAGGCATCGACATTGATCCTCCATGTTATCCTAGGTTTGATATCTCTTCAATAATAATAATACTTTGTATTATGGCATGGGATCCCTCGAGGTTTGTATTTTTCCGTGGTTTATGCATGTTTAGCGAGACTAGACCCATAACACTAACACGCTCCGAGGCATTTGCAGGAGTCCTTCAATCATTATATCCACGGGCATATTTGCCCTTCTTGCTTCTCTGATATCATTTACTTCGATTTATTTGCATGCAAAGAATTACACTAAACCTCTTTTGCAGAGATCTGTCATAAGGATTCAGTTATTGTATGCCGCCCGAGAATTTTTGTTGAAATCTTGGACTCTAACTTGATATATCGATATAGAGTCCCTATCTATGCCTTCTCAAGTTGGTTTGGTTTGGCTACTTCCTACGCATCGGTTGTGGAACCAGTGCGTGAGATTTATGAGGTAGGATCGAACTTTTTGTCTAGATACAGGGAAGAATAACTAACTTTATTCTTTTAAAAAAAGGCATTCGTACTCTACCAGTTCTTCGCACTTCTGATCAGTTTCCTTGGGGGAGAGCGGAATCTGATAATGTCTGTCAGAGGTAGACCGCCACATGAACATCCATGGCCCTTAAATCTATTTTTACCCAAGATTGATATTGGAGATCCACTCGTCTTCTTAAGTCTGAAGCGTGGCATTCTCCAGTACGCCTGGTTGAATCCTTTATTAGCTCTTAGTACTATCCTCTTGCGAGCAGTTGGTACTTACGGTGAAGGTTCTATAAGTCTGTTTTCACCTTACACTTGGCTTGGTATCGTTTATAACTTGAGCGTTACTTTGTCACTCTATTGTCTGACCCTTTTCTGGATCAGTCTCTCGCGAGATTTGCAACCCTTTCGCCCGGTTTCAAAGGTATGTCATCTACTGTACTTTATCTGGTAATATACTAAACTCTGTTGAATCCAAGTTCCTATGCGTGAAAGCTATCATTTTTGCATCCTACTGGCAAGGCTTTACGGTAAAAGGTTTTATGCTTCTAGGTTTAATATCAGGAACAAATGAATATAAAGAGCATATCGCCGTTAGTTATCAGAATTTTATTTTATGTTATGAGATACCTTTTTTTGCTTTGGCCCATTGGTATGCCTTTAGCTATACTGACTATGCCGACGAGTATATGGATTGTGCTCGAATGCCCTTTATCATGGCTTTGAAGGATGCATTCGGTTGCGTCGATGTTTTCGAAGACTTCAAGCAGACTCTGTTCGGATCTAATTATGATTACAGGCTATACAAGAGCACTGAGTCAGTTGTTGATCACCCGACAAGTACATCGCGACGGGCAAGGACACGACAGGGTTTACGCTACCATAATGGAGGTGAGGTGAGCTACTGGCTTCCAAAAAGGGACGATTCTTTGACTAGATATGGAGCCATCGGCCCTTCTGTTGGTCGTACGAATGCATTTGGCGACCAAAGCGAAGAGGATATAACATTCAACATAGACAAGGAAGATGAAGCTTTGTATAGCAAGGCTCGAGGTCTTGTTTACGGTGATTACAATTATCCTGTTATAGGTGTTCACAGCAGCAGACACAATAGGTTGTCAGCAGTTCCTCGCGGAAGGTCAGCTCGTAGGCTCCAAAGGAGCTCAGCCGACGAATCGCAGAACTTTTTGAACGAGCCATCTTCTCCGAATGATAATCCCTCGACCTCTTTGCTTAGCACTGAGTATATGAGTTCTCATGCAGCTCTCGAGAACCACGGCACAAATTTAGATGATATAAAGCATAATACGAGACGACGAGAAGATATACCGGCATCTTTGGTGTCGCTTGCTCCGTCGTCACTACGAAGGCAAACATCTGCCACTAGTAATGCGACTGGGCAACTAAATACAAAATTCAGTGCTGTATCTCCAGAAAAAGAATCGTCTCTGCGTGACGAAAATTCTTGTCGAAACCGAAGCAATGATGATACTATGTCCATCGATGATCGGACTGCTGATAATGCCGTTGATAACGTTGGCCTGAGCGCCTCGGAACAGTCAAATAATAATAAAACACCATCCGTAGGGGATTCCACTGGAAAGACTGCTACCTCACACAACGGTTTACTAAGGAATGAAGGGCTTAATTCTAATTATGATTTCTACGATGGGAGTCAACATGTATGGCGTTGAGCTTATTGTCTTTTGTCTTGTTTTTATCGTTTACTTTTTATGTTCTTAATTTGTCCTTGTTCTACAGTTTGCCATTGCTTCATTTTAATGCATTGTTTGCGATTCTTTATATTCATATCTTACGCGAACTTCAGAAATGACTTCGTACTGCATGAAGTCAAACTAACTACTGTACAAGGTCAGTAATCCCCAAAACACCCTTAGCAGAAAAAAATTTAGTACCCTTCAAATATAAGTAACGAAAATCTTCTTAAAACAGCTTTGAAGGCATTGCGGGACCGATATGTCACCAGATGCTACATGTCGTTTGGTGGTTGCTGTCGCGATGCCATGTGACCGTTGTTGACTTGACTTCGCGCAATTTGCGAGGAACTTTAACTTCCCGGCCGTACAACAAGTCTAAACGTTAAATCTCAGACGTTATTTACAACGAGTGATACTCTTTGGGCCAGCAAGAGATGGAAAGGCTCGATACAATCTCCTCAGATCCTAATGTGAACAGCTTTCTTCAGCATATTCGGGAACTTGAAGCCAAAACGTAAGTACTTGATAGCACTGCATTGTAATAATTGCATTCTGACTGATGGAATTCTCAAGATCTCGAGAAGATGAAGAAATAGCTAAAAGGCTTGAAGAGGAAATCGCCGAGGGCAGACGGAGGAGAAAAGCTTATCGTGAAGGTATATATTGTTCACTTGAATCGGAATTATCTGTTGTTTAGAGACTTACTGTGTTTATTCGAAGCCCAAGACCGATCCCTATCGCCAGCCAAGGACCGTGTCCGTGGTCCTTCCAATACTTTCGAAGGTTCACGTTGGAAATCACCTGAGACAGGCGTCAACAATGAGGACAATGAGGCAGACCGCGGGAAGGAACTGAGGTCTATAGCAAATCACTTGATTGGCGATGATCATAGTCACTTCCAAAAGGACTCAGCAGGTCCAAACATTCATTCCAGAAAGGATCAAGATGATCGAAAAAGCGAACATGTTTCTTCTGCCCAAGTCTCAGGTAGGAGCATCGGGGAGAATAAGTTCAAACCTCCTATTCCGAAGAAAAAAACCGAACTGAAAGAAGCTGGTAGTTCAAATACTCATAATCAACATGTTCTCGATGTCGAACGAAATTTAGGGGTTCAAAGTCATCGTGAGTTGGAGCATCCAAAGCAAAATGACCTCAAAAGCCCTCCTCAACGATCTCCAGCATCTCGCTGGAATTCTCCGAGAAGCAGCTTTATTCAGCAAACTTCACAAACGAGATCAAGAGGAAATAACGGCTTTGTAGAAGAAGATGATATAATAGAGAGTATCGAAATACGGATTGCCAATCCGATTGGTCGTGACAGCTCTCGGGAGTCCGCTAATGGTGAATCCCGTGTAGTCAATATCGAAACAGCAAGTCCGTCACCATCCAGATCTCCAGGCCGGCGTTCTTCCCATAGGCCTACTTCATGGCTCGAAAGTGCTCTCAAGAGATCAGACAGCCGTTCTCCAGTTAGGCAACAAGTTCCCCTTTCCAAACCGATAAGAGGTATTCGAGATGATAATGATCTAGTTAGATCTGATAGCATGAGGCCTCTCCGTCATAGCATAAGTCATGATGGAGGCTTTGGAAAAGCAAGCAAGCCCTCAATTCCCTCAAAACCGCAGCAGATAAAGGAACTTGGTCGACAACCTCGATTCTCTCACTATGAGAGTCGTTCAAACGATCAGCAGAAGCCATCTTGGCTGTCTGGACGACCTACATCATTTTATGGCATCGTGACAGTATCTGATACTGAACCTCGACCTCATTCTTTCGGGGAATATGGTGGGATTCAGGAAAATGTTCATAATGATTCAATCAATCGTGGTGAAATGAAAATCAAGCCCAAACCAATAACGAAGCCTCGTGAAAAAGCGAGCAGTGATTCTGAGTCTAAAAATACGGAAACATCGCAGCCTGTTCTTCAAACAAAAAAGCCTCGGCCAGAAATACCTTCGAAACCAACGTTAAAGAAAAAGGCCACTAATGAAGCACTCTCGTCAGCATTGGGCCAGCTGCGACCCTCGACATCAAGCAAATATATTCCTAAGGATGAGGTCATGGAAACTCTCAACTCTGCGATGTCTAAGCTACGCTCCTCCTCTCCGACAAGACACGCTGCTACTGATGAAGGCAAGGAAACTTTGGACTCTGCTATGTCTCATCTACGGCCTGCATCACCTACGAAATATGTTGCGCCAGACGTGGTGAAGGAGACTCTGACTGGTGCAATGTCACAGTTGAGGCCTTCTTCCCCGCAGAAGACGATTACTAAAGATGAGGGGAAGGAAGCTTTGGTCAGTGCTATGGGAAATCTTAAGCACAGCGAACCAGTCAAGCAACAGCCGAAAGATGAAAGCAGAGAGAGAATTTTGATCGCCAGAGACTCTCTCAGACTCTCTCCCGAGCCTAAAACTCCTCCAGTGAAATCCAGGACTTTCGGCGGCGGTTCGTTTACTGCTTCGCCAATACTTCCATCTGGACGAAGCAGTACTTTTCCGCTTACTGAGCGGCCCAACAATGAAGTACATAAGACGTCTAATAAAGCTACTGCTCTGGGTGTCCATCCCGCTCTTGAGCAACTTTTAATGAGAGGTCCGCCATCGACTGAAACTGCCGCTCCTCAATCTGTCAGCGTCTCGCATGACTCCGCCCCTTCTAAGATTTCCATACAACCCGATCCTAATGGAAAGAAATTAGAACATGTAAGTTCACTAATAATAACTGTTCATATCTTTTTTTTTCTAGCTGACTCGGACTATTTTAGTTGACAAAGGGACGAGCTAAAGGCCCTTCCAGGAGAAAGCCAAAGCAAAAAGATACTGCTCCTGTTGCTACTTTCTCTCGACCGGCAATTCATAATCGCGAAAGTGAGAGCGATATTACTTTACCTAAGTTGCGAGATAGAACAACGCGCTTTCTAGGAGAGGGTCAACCTCCGTCGAAATCTGCTAAACCATTACCGCGAAAGCCATCCACTGCCATCCGTAAGCCTAGTATTGGCGAGAGTTTTTCAGTCGGGTTCGCTGCTTTCGAAGGCCCTGCTCCGAGTGTTGAGGAGAAAAAAATAAAGCCGAAACCACGGAAGCCTTCTTCTCAGATCAAAAAGGATAATGAAGAAAAGGCTGATCCGTCGGTTGATACTATAGCTACAGCAAGTGGGAAAACATTTTCGAATGCAAAGAAACTATGGGAGCAAAAGTCTGCATCCGCGACCAGTTAATTAAAGTCTAGGTCCTTTTTAAATCATTAATTTCGATTCTTTTTCTTGTTTCCTTTTTTTGTTCGTTTGTTTACATGTTAATTTTTGTGTTTAAAAATGGTTTTAGAAACTACTTCAGCATAAATAAAGACACCGATACCGGTCGTCAATTGGGGAATTTATATAGTAATTAATCTGGGCTGCATATTGTCTAATAAATTCAAGAGAAAATAAAGAACAATTCTGTTATCGAGATATACTCTAATTGATTTGAATTATATTTAGGGGATCACGACCACCGCAAATACCAACTGACCAAAGTCAAGGAATCCAGGTTCTTATCGATACCCACGATCTGCCAGTCCCAGCATCCTCATGTGTCATAGAAGATGTGGGTGCTGACAGCTTGCTTTTCTCCCTTCACCAGAACCCAGTTATTTATTGAAGAAATATTGGGGCAGAAATAGGAGGTTCAAATAGATAAATAAAAACAACAAAAGAAAAAGGAATAAGAAGAAGAAGAAGACATATATAAAAGGGTTCGAATTGATGCTAATTAAGCTATCTACCACAAATATCCTGGAGTGATTCGAGAGAAAAGAGAAAAGAGTCAAACGCAGAATAAAATTTCTCGTTGATGGCTTTTTTTATAGTGCTCCCAACCTTGAAGAGGGTAAATGTTTGATTAACCAAAAACGGCCAAGCGTAAACAAAATAGCTACTCGACAGCCTAGAGACGCGTCTTTCTCAGACATCAAAGATCCAGTACTGTACTTGCTCTTGTTGTCCATAGAAGAGGATGTGTCTATGGCACCTTTTAAGCCGCTCAAGATAAGAGGCCGTGATGGTGTTTCAGTGAGTTCGAGTACAGATGAGGATTCGCACCGAGATAAAAGACCAAGGCGTACTCTGGGAGTGTCTCATACGCGGACACCGTTAGCTCCTTGCACTGCTGAAAGGCATCAACCTTGTAATCTCTCAAGTCTTCGTATACCAATTCCAGAGGAGTCTATCTTAGAGAAGGTTGGAGACAGCGGACCGAAGTCCGCCAATGATTCAAAGGAAAGGATTTCAACCTCTAAGTACGGCATTTTATGGAGGAAACAGACAGCCAAGAAGAATAAGACTTGGGATGGTGATGGGGTTCTCCTGGTTACGGGAGGAAAATGCACGGTTGTTGATGCATCCGGCAGAATTCTTAGCGGAAACAAGTTTACTGCTCCATCTATTGAACTGGGACAGACCATTAAGATGGGATCTATCGATATTCAGATTGATTCAGACCTGCCGAGCCAGGATCTAGAGAACCTTGCTTCTTCAACCGAAGAGCTGAAAGTGACTCGAGCCGCTCCGAGGTTCTTTCCACTCAAGGTATCTAAAAGCGCAAATCTGTCGCAACCTCGCAGAAAGGAAACACATTTTACTCCTCGACATGACCCTAACAGCCCTGACGCGTTTGTTCTACCGAGGCCTCAAGAGAAGGATGAAGTCGCCATTGTGGATGTCGTGGTCGACCCGCAGTTGAGTCGGCATCTACGTCCACATCAGCGGACAGGTGTTCAATTTATGTATGAATGTCTCATGCAGCTTCGCGACACGAGCGGCAGTGGTGCATTACTAGCTGACGAGATGGGGCTAGGTAAAACATTAATGGCTATAACCTTACTATGGACGATGCTCAAGCAGACACCCTATGGGGGACAGCCACCAATTGCGAAACGAGCCTTGATTGTCTGTCCAGTAACATTAGTCAACAATTGGAAAAAGGAATTTCGCAAGTGGCTGGGTATTGACAGAATTGGAGTATTTGTGGTCGACGGTAATACCAATATTCGAGACTTTGTAGCAAGCCGTGTCTACCAGGTGTTAATTATTGGTTATGAAAAGTTGAGATCACTACAACAAGATTTACGGAAAGCTAATTTCGACGTGATTGTTTGTGACGAGGGTCACAGACTAAAAAACGCTGAAAATAAATGCCAGCGTGCAATTGTGGAACTCGAGATTGAAAAGCGTTTAATTTTGACTGGAACTCCTCTTCAAAATGATTTGCGCGAGTTCTTTGTTATGGCAGACTTTTTGAACCCAGGTGTATTTGCTTCATACAATTGTTTCAAGAAGGAGTTTGAAATACCTATTATGCGGTCGCGGCAACCTGGGGTGTCAAAGGATGACTTTGAAACTGGCCAAATTCGGCTAAAAGAGCTCTCTGAATTGAGTCAAAAGTTTGTCCTACGTCGGACTTCTGATACACTTGCCACGTATCTCCCTACAAAGACGGAAATCGTGATATTTTGCAAGCCGACCAAGACACAATTGGAATCATACCGGGAACTTCTGGATTCATCAGAAGTCACTCGATACTTGGGAAGCAACGATGTGTCTGATCATTTGAGAGCAATCATGACTATGAGGAAACTCAGCAATGCTCCAAGTTTACTAGCGTCATCTGACGGTCAACAAGATGCGTTGCATAGTATCTTGAGCCCATACTTTGCTAAGTCGCACGACGGAGGCAAGCAGCGCGTTTTGACAAGTATTTTAAGAAAACTAAAAGAAAAGGGTCAAGAAAAGGCTATTCTTTGTTCAGGATTTACAAAGATTTTAGATATATTGGAGAATATCTTGAATGGGTTAGGGCTCAAGTATTTGAGACTCGACGGTTCAACGCAGGCTAGCAAAAGACAAGCTTTAGTTGACTCATTCAATAAAAGTAGCCCACAAGACTGTTTTGCATTTCTGCTATCTGTTCGATCTGGTGGAACGGGGCTCAATCTGATTGGGGCATCAAGATTGTTTCTCTTTGATACCGATTGGAACCCGTCTGTAGACCGACAGGCTATGGCGCGGATTCACCGAGATGGCCAGACCCGGCCTGTCTTTATATATCGACTACTCAGGTATGGCAAAACTCAAGTCCTCTATTTTTTTCCCCCTCTTTCGGCTCTGTACTAACGTAAGAAGCACCGGGATGATGGACGAAAAGATCTATCAAAGACAACTAACGAAATCAGAGTTGTCAGACAACTTCATTGATGGGAAAGATGATCTGTCGGGTAACACATTTGGGGAAGAGAATTTAAAAGAACTATTTAAATTAACGCAGAGTTCTACATGCCAAACGCACGAGCTGTTGGAATGTCCTTGCGATTGTGACGGGACTATTGCTCAATTGCTAACAAGCGATGATGAAAACGATGACGATAGATTTTCCCCACCTGTAACAGGATACATTTGCGCTAGCGAGCTGCCCAAGTCACCACCACCCAAGAATAATAAAATGAGACGGAAAATGAAGGGCCTCTTTGAGTACCGGCATATAGATCCCAGAAGAATGTGGAGTAACCAGCAGGATAATAATGACATTACAACTGGAGATGCCACACTCGATCAAGTCGCCAAAGAGAAAACATGTGGAATTGACTTTATCTTTTCGAAATCAAACGCTTCAAATGTAGAAGAAAAGAAAAAGGTGATTGACGCCAATGATAATGATCTTTTTACAAGCTAGATGGGATGAAAATATGGAACTGATACAGGTTTTGCATGGCACCATAACAGTATATAGAGCTAATAATAATAAGAATATATGGTAGCGAAAACATTTTGTATACGAAGGCTTGAGAATGTTCTGATGTATCCTTATTTACAAGATGTTAAATTTGTTTCCAACTTTTATACACAATACGAATGAAGCAAAGAAAAAAATAAAAATAAAAATAAAAATAATCAAGGCAAATCCAAGTCTATGTTCTCTAGAAATCTTCATCAGTTCCAGATTCGTCGTCATCGCCAGAAACTAAAAGTTGATATAAAAGTTAGAAAAAGGGACAGCCCATATAATAGATAATAAGAATATTGCATACCTTCTTTATTTTCAAGCTCTTTCCGTTCCATAAGGGCAGCCAATTCAGCCTCATCACTCTCAGTAACAGCCTTGGGGTCCATCTTTACGGAAATTTGACCACCGCTGGATGTAATGCTAGATTCAATCTCTTTGATTGCTTTCTCGAGTATTTCTACACCTTGGGTCTTATCAAGACAATGAGACGTAAGAACGTAGAGAGGGGGGGAAACAAGTTTGACCTTTACAGGGGTCAGTTCAGAGTTTAAAGCTTCTGCAGTTCTCAGTGCTGTCTTTACTGCATCAATTCCTTCATATCCAAAACAAGTCACTTCGACATCGGCACGCACTTTGGTAGGCTGTGGTGTCAATCGTCGAGAGATATGCTCAATAAGGTCATCAAGGACAGCTTGAGAGGGAGCTTCGATACCTTCAAAGACAGTTGCTGGGTTTGTGATTGCCAATTTGAAAGCATCATATGCATGACCATACTTCCGGCTTAGAGGCCAACCAATAGTCTGATACAGTGTCTCAAGTGGGATCCGCTGCTTCTCAGCAACATGACGAAGTATAGAATGCACTGCCTTGGACTTATTGTATTTCTCTTCGCATTTTGCCACATCTTCTGTCGACACTCGTCGTTTTGACAAATCGATATATCCCTTCTCCTTGTCAACTCGGAGAACAACAACAACCTCGTTTCTGCCTACCCGAATCAGCTTTTGTATCGACCGGATTCGTCGTCTCGAAAGTTCGCTCAATAGAATCATTCCCTCTATGCCATCGTACTCGAGGAGTTTAACTAAAACATAAAAAACATAAATTAGCCGAAAGAACAATAACATACTACAATTCCGACCAGCATTATAGACGCACCATAGGCTCCCATCTCGGCAATCTAGGGTCATGATATTTAGTTAGCTAAAACCGGAGACACAATAGTAACTCCCTGCGTATATATAATCAAATCTTTAACTTACTTGGCGAACATTGACGACAACTAGGTCCTCGACCTCGGGATACTTGTTCTCGTAAAATCGGCAGTTGACAAAACTCATCTTCCCTTTTTATCTTTCTCGTCGATTATTTTCAAGATGCTTCAACTCGCTCTCTTTGTCTGAGTTTTTCTTGATTATTTTTTTTTTTTCGGGTGTCACGACCAACTTCTGGAGTAGCAACCTGGTTTTGCGATATTTTCCCCAATATGGAAATATCTCTACAACGATTATCGAAATTGTTAAAATGAAAAAACATATACTGTACGGATTTTTGAGACAAGAGCGGAGTGAAAGGGTTAGGTTGATGCCATTTTGCTAACTGTGATTAATCTGAGGGAGCAGATTTCGTGGTGAAGGCAAAGAAACTTAGCTTGACAGCCAAGGCTAGAGCCACCTGAAGCCCAACAGTACCAACGAGAAGAAGGCGGGCAAACTTCTGTCGCTCTACTGAAGAGAAAACGGGGTAGAGATTCCGTACAAGGAAGGTAGTAGAAATGGCACAGCCAATAGCAACAGCAATCCACCGGAGGAAATTTGCAGCTTTGGGAAGATTGAATACCTCGATTGGAGCAATGCTGACAAACGCAACTGGGATCCATATAGTGTTGGCATAGCCATACAAAGTGATTGAAAAGAGGAGTTGAGCGTGGTCAGACTTGAGATATTTGAGAATCAACCAGAGCGCAATTGGTACAATGAAAGTGTAACCAAACATGAGTGCTGCTGCACCACTCAATAACCCAAACTTATACTCGTATTCGACTCCAGCATTCTCAGAAGCGATTGCCCCGGCTATTGTAGATGAGAAGAATAAAACAAACACAACTGTTGTAGCAATCCAAAATGGACCATACAGATCAGGCTTGTCATCAACAACCTCGACAAAATTTGATCGAGGGAAAAGGGCCCTCCAGCATCGCTGCAAGACATCTGATGTTTCAACGTCAAAGTACTTGGAATAGTACTTTAAAGATAACACATTTGATCGAGCATCAGCAGCGCGTGATTGCCGTTGCTGGCTTGACGACGCGCCAAAACTCTGCGTATTACTAGGTTCTAAAAATAGGTTGGCTCACTTAATCTTCACAATATGGTAATAAAGAGAATACTAACCTGCTTGTTGAGCCAGTTTCGGATCATTAGCTGGGTTGTGATAGTCCTCGAAATCGAGTTCTGTCTCGCCAAGTCCGTCGTCCTGAACCGAGAGTTAAGTTAGTCAAAAGATTCTCCATATGACTGAAAAAAGGGGTTAATAATCTTACAGAATCATCATCTACATCGACCAGAGCGCTATATCGCTCGTTTGAGGACATAATTTCTCTGTTTCCTCAATATAATTCAACCTCAGTCGTTGAGTTTGTCGTCGTCCTGCTCCCATATATATCTCTCGGTTCTCCCAACTATTCCCCCCGGGTCTTCAACTCTAGAAGATGTGTGCCTTGTGTACTTGTAAGAACACTCGCGTTATGAGTCTTTCAAAATATTCTTTTTCATTGAGAATGATTCATCTCTATTTGAAACAAAGCTCCGCCCGCCATGATGTATATATGTACATGTAACCTGCAAAACATAATCTATGTACATTTGTAGGAAATAAAATAAAATATTATAAATAAAAAAAAAATTAAACAAATTAGTTCTTTAGAGTCTTTTGGCTCGTACATCTCGAAGAATGTACGAGTATCTTGATCGTAATACTTGTTGAATGTTGAAATAGTCTATAGAAGGTAACAATTTTGTAACGTGGCTCATGACATATGGGTACTTGGTCTCAAGCATTTCACGATAACTAAGTGCGTCAGCCGGGGTTTTATTCTTTAGTCGCCGATTAAACGCATGAGCAAAAGCAATTGCTGTACTCCCAAAGAGGTGGATGACACTTTCAGATCTGATACTGAAATCCCACAGCTCCTCATTGCTCAAATCAAGTTCGTCACCAATGCTTTGCAGATACTCTTCCCTTTCTTTCTTTGCTTGATGCTCTTCAATTTTCTCCCGCTCAGATGGTCGCCTATATCCAAGAGCTGGAGATTTTGGTCTTCCTTTGAAATTTATTTCCGCCAGTTCAATGGCTCTTTCAACTTGACCCTTGAGTGCGAGCACTCCGACTCGCATATTCCATAGATTATTATTGATTCGAGGATTTAGACTCTCAAAAAATTTCCATTCTTTATCAAAGTCCTCGATAGTCCCAGTGTGTGCAATGAATTCAAAACGGTATTTAAAAGCCTTATTCAAAACTCCGCCGTACCGTGGGTACAAGCTCACTTTTGCCTCACTAGATTCAGATTCACCTTTAGATGGTAGCATCTTACGCATTCCATATCTATAGAGGCCTGTTTTCCACACTTCATCCCACAAAATATTGAAGGTTTCCCACTGCCCAGCTGATCCATAAGATTCCAACAGGATTTTAAGTGTTTGTAAATTAGGTCTCACTTGATTATTAGCTCGCTCAAAGGTGACCTGAAGAAACCGATTGTATACCTCATCTATTTTGCTTATACCTTCATCCTTGCGATATTCTTCCATGAGATCTGTAAACAAGAAAGGGGGTACAGAGTCCACAGGATATCTTCGAAGTGTCCAGTCTTCTTGAAGACCAGTGACTTTGGATGAAGTATCTTCAATGATCCTTTCTGCAGCTTCAATTGAAGCAGAATCCCCAATTTTGCAGTAGCAACTAATTAAAATAGATTGTGTCACAAATGAAGGTTCGATCCCCTCTTTGAGAAGTTCAGAATACCACTCATGGACTTTAGCTATTTCTTTCTTGCGAGCGTAATATAATATTATAACTGTGTAGTGTTGAACATTTGGGGCAATACCAGCCTGCCGCATACGATCAAACACGTAGAGAGCCTCCTCGATTCGGCCAAGATAAACAAGAGCAAGCATCAGAACACGATAATTCACAGCATCCCTCACAATTCCCTTGGCAGTCATTCGATCCTCTAGAGTAAATAGTAAATCCGACTTGTGTGAACGAGCACATGCTTCCATAATTGAATTGTATGTGACTTGGTCAGGTTCAAGCTTACCCCCCGCCCTTTCAAGGGTTAGAAGTATTTCGATTGCCTTCTTTACTTTCCCACCTCGACACAAGGCATGTATATACGCATTGTAAGCAGGTAAATCGAGTTTGACATTTTTTTCCTTCATTTCCTCAAAAACTTCTTCAGCTAGATCAGTGGCTCCTACATCTGCGAAACCAGCTAGCATTGAGGTATATGAGTGAATATTAGCTGGTAATCCAGCCTCTTCTTGCATCTTCATGACACGAGCCATGTCGTCCAAGTAATGAAATTCTCGATATGCATCAAAGAGAATAGAGTACGTGTGTGCTGTAGGGACCACATTGTATTTCTTAAACTCCTGAAACCACTTTTCAACCCCTGCCAGATCATTCCTTGACCGATAACAGTACATCATATTATTTAAAATGAATGCATTGATTTCCATTCCACGGCTAAGTATCTGATTCCATAGATTATTTGCAATTTCAACTTGTCCAAATCCCGCAATAACCCGTAAAACAATTGAATAATGGAATAAATTGGGGAGATTTCCTTGACCAAAAAGACTGTCAAAAGCAGCTTGCATGCTACGAAAATCTCGAACTTTTGCATATGCTTGTAGAACCGAGCTAAAAGCTCGATCATAATGAGGTTTGTCCAATCGAATCGCAGGGCCTTGCTCAAATAATTTGAGAGCATCAGCTGGGTTACCATCTCGAATCATTGAATCCATTGCAACCTGAAGATCCCTATTTGAATAGTCATGCGTATCGATCGCTGAGTATAGATCCTTTACCAAAGTTGCTTTACCCCGACTTGCCAAAACACGAAGACCATAGCGAGAAATTACAAGCCCAATTCCTGGATGCAGATCCATTACTGTCTTGAATGCAATGACAATGTTACTACCACGCCTAATTACGGCCTGGACTACAGTCCGAAAATAATCAGGAAGCCACGTTGAGTCTCCTCCCTTTTGAATTATGCTATTCATGGCCGGATCCTTTACACCATAGTATACAAGACACTCGAGTGCTTTTGTCGAATCAAGTTGAATTACAAAGAACTCAACCAGCTTGTAGAGATCATCGCGTAATTCGTTCCAGCACGTGTTGGAGTCCAAAGCAACAAGAAAAGCCTGGAACAATGGCTCCTGGATTCGGAGCTTTAACAAGGCTTGAATACGGGCATGATGATCGGCATAGACAATCTCATTTTTAGGTATCTCCTCGTAGAGGAAGAGAATTCTCTCCCAGTCTTCGAGATTTCCCGAAGAAAGAAGATAGCCGTACATTTTGGCACGCTGAGTTAGTAAATTAGATGCTGAATGGCTCGGATTGTCGACCTGCGACTTGAATCGGTCAAGCCATAGAGGCCAAACCTCATCTGACCGTGAGCTTTCGCCGGCTTCAATGAAGTGATCTATACGTTTATATATATCTTCATCACTACCAACCACTCCATCTGAAGAAGAATCAGAATGGTTATGACGAGCACATATCCGATGTAGACTTGAGGTCTGGATTGGATCGTAAGAATGTCTTGGAGAACGACGTCGCCATATCCGTTCTTTCACACTTTTGATAAGAGCAAGGGAAAAGAATGCTATTGAGCTTTTCAGCAGGTGTCTCGCACTAATTTGAGACGGGTGGACATGCCGTAGGGACCAATTGAGAATTTCATAACGGGCAGTGGCAGCCTTTACCACTGCCCTGGACATCACTCGTTTGAGAAAATGTACAGAAAAAAAAAGATAGCTCACAGGGAACGGTAATTGTGAGCGCTCTTATAGAGCAAAAAACCGAATCTGTTTGTATATACGGTTTGGAATCCTTCCGATGATGTCTTCCTAATACAGAGTCAGCAATTGTAGAACTTAGACACACACCACCAGCACGCTGAAGAGAAACTAAGAAAATAAAATACCTATTCCATAGTCAAATACAAGTCCCTGAATGAAATTTGGAGAGCAAAAGATACTAAATCGATTATTCCTCCTCTAGCTGACGATGAGAAAATATCCACTTTAAGCTGAATATTTTTTTCGGTCTTCCCAACTGTGAAGGAAAAAAAATCTCGAACCATCACCAAAATCATCATTTCAACCTGCTCAGAGGCGTCATTATCAACTATGGCAGATTCAACTTATAAATGGAAGCGTAAGTGCAATTGAATTTTCTGTTTTTTAACCACTTGCTAACAAGGTTGTTCTTGATAGTACAAGAAATAGAGGAAAAGAAGCAGCAGAGGGCAAAACTAAAGAGAGAATATCACAAGCTACTTCGAAAAGAGGGGGGAGTAGTAGCCCATAGTGGAGAACATCAAGATAATCACAGTCGTGGTAGTAGTAATGGGGCGTCTCCTCATCGTCGAATCAAGACATCCAAGTTTGAGAAACAAGAGAAACAAGCCCAAGTTGCTAAACACCAAAGGGAGGAGAGAATTAAAGCTCAGCAGGATGCTGAAAGGCAGCGGGAAGAGCGAGAGAAGAACCGTCTACGTCATAAGAAACTAATGACTAGTAAAACAGCTCGTAGGCAGCCAATAATGAAGGACCGTATCGATCGAATGCTCGACAAAATAAAAAGCGGCTCTACATGAATGGTCGGTCTTCTGGAGAATTGCACATTTACTATACTATACAGCACAATTATGCCAATTTGTTAAGGAATCGATCGGTAAACAAGTCTTACGATTAGTGCCCGTGTGCTGAAATGCACAGTTGGGCTTCCGCTCTCTATCCTTGCTTGAGGTCGATCAAAGCACATCCAAAAAAGAACCTACTCTGAATTCTACAGATTGCTGTTGTAAAATATTTTCTTGTTGTTTTTGCAAAAGATATGTGAAGATAAAATGAACTTTTTTTTTTATTGCTACTCGTTTCTTTATCTGCCAAATAGACTCCCCAAAAAGCGACTCTTCCTTTGTGATGGCTGAGCAGCAGCAGCAGCCGTCCCTGAAACAGGCGTTGCCCCTGTAGGTTCTTGAGATTCTTCCTCTGGGAATGTATCTTGGGGGTCATTGTAAGATATGTAGTTGAAGGCGATATCAAAGTACATTGGTTTGACTGGGGCGACCCGCAAGCATGGTAAAAGAGATACCAAATTGTCAGTCACGTGAGCCTCATTTGCTGGCCATTGATCCAGACTATCCAAGACCGAGATTCGAGTAGCAGCAGTAGTACCTGTATCATTGGATGCTGATTGTTGGGCAACCGTCACTTGGGCGAGAGCTTGGGCTTTAACGAGTTGAGGGCGTAGACTTTCTAATGCTTGCAAGACATCAGATTGATCAAAGTATTCAATAACTGAGTCCTTAGCTAGCTCAGATGAACGATCCAGCCAACTTTTTGCTTGTGCGAAAAGAGCAAGTGCTTCAAGCCTTTTGGATGCAAGAGCATAACTCCTAGCTATGCAAATAATTCGCTTGGCTTTATTGAATGTACTCATGGCTTCTAAAGATTGACACAATTCATCATCATTCAAAACACCTGGCAGATCGTAAACTTGTTCCACACTCTGGATGATATTGTCAAACTGTCGCACCTGATCTTGAATTCGGCTTACAACTTTGGAGTATGCAGCTTTAGTACCAACAATATCCTGATCAAGTCGGCGGACAAGTCGGGAATCGCGCTCAATTCGTCTGAGGATTAAATTATAGCTTGTAAAAGTGAAGGCAATCTGCAAAGATTGATTGTGTCTGGCGCTATCTTCACTCGTTCCAGCCTCGTCTTGGATGGCTTGCTTTACCGCGTCGACTGAATTCTGCCATAACAGGAGGACATCATCGTATTTATCGAGAAGCCGCTTTGGCAAATGTCCTTTCTGAGTAGCCGAATCAGAGTATAAATTAGCTCTGAGCTCGCTGTCAGCATCCAGAGCTTGCTTGATTGCGACTGACACATCAGCATTGTCAAGGACCGCCTCATAATCTCTCCATAAGACGCTCTTGACAGAGTTTGCGGCCGATTCTTCAGCTGAATCTCTTCGGAGAGCAGTAGGATCAATTTTTAGCAGTACAGAAGTGAAGGCCTCTTCCTTCTTGGGTGCATGGGTCTTTGCTAAAAGGACAACATCGAATCCTTTTGATAATTTGAGTTGCTGACCACAGATTCTAAGTGATGAATCGACAATATCTGATAATAAATCTCGATAAAGAATCGAAATTTCTTCCTCTGCTGGTGCAATATCCTCCACAGATTTCTTGTGAGAGCGAGATTTGGATGATAGAGTCTTATCTAGAGCACTAAGGCCAACACGAGCACCTGAATAAGCTTCGAGACTTTTAGACCAGTTTTTCTTATCAAAGTACAAAGCTCCAACAATAAGATAAAGATAGACCTGAGCCTGCAATTTCGCGACATCTCCAGTATTGATATCATTTGACAAAAGTTTTACCAATTGTTGAGCGCATTTTCGAGCCCGTCGTAGTCGAGTAGTGATATGTTTGCGTCGACCTGGAGAGTCTTTGGTTTCCAAAGCTGATCGATCTTCCATAGCTCGAGCCCAAGCACGCTCAGCGGTTACCAATACCAAATCTCCATACCGCGCATCTGATGAATAGTCCTCTTCAGTCGGTGCTTTAGCCTTGTAGGTCTTTGTATGACGTTGTTGAACGTGCAGTGCTCGACGGATCTTTGCTAATCGTTTGCTCAATCGTCCACGATATCGAACATAGTCAGAGGGAACCTGCAAATATGCCGACGCACGTAGACGAAGAATCGTATCTAGAGGAAGTTCCATGACTTTCTCTACCCTATTTACAGAAACTGTCTGCCTCGACGTTTCAGAAGGGGGTTCGAATTAATAAATTTTTCAGGCTGGCCAAGTTTTGTCGTGGTGGGTCTTGGTTGTTAAGATGCATCTAGCGTGCGGCGGACCATTTATCGACAACGATATATTTTAAAGCTCAGGCACCATGAAAAGCTCGAGAAATCGTTAAAAGAATTAAAATCCAAATTACATCTACCTAAGAAATATGCTAATAACAAAGAAAAATAAAAACTTGTAGGGTGACAATAATATCTATCACAGAAGACGCAGTGAGAATCAGACCAGGCATAAGAGGTAAAAGAGCAACCAAACGCCGCAAAAAAGAAAACATTAGATAGCATCACAGGTTCGTAAAAGCGTGAAAAAGAAGAGAGACAAGAGAAAATGTAATCGTGAGAGGAACTTGTATTGAAGGGGTGCGTGTCAGTTAGTTTGTTCGTGACCATTCTCCAATGCTTTGATTCCAACTGTGAGCTTGGACTGTGCAGATCGCTTGATAGTATCACGGCCTGGATTATTAGGCACCCAGTCATCGGAATTGCTGCTGCTGCTGCTGTTGATGCTGGATATGGATGATTTATGGCTGCGAGACATATCAGGCCATAAAACTGCCTCCATAGTAGATTCTAAATAGGGTGGAGGTAGATAATAATGGTGACCAAAATCTTCAGGATGTTTATTAGTGTGCCCACGTAACTCGATACGTTGTAAATCATAAGAAAGCAAGTCCATGCTGGGTCGCGGCCTATGAGTGACAACAAGTGAATTATCAGTGCCTTTGTCAGATAGTTGAGGAGTTGAAGGAGTATTGAATAGAGAATCATTCCTATCGCCATATGGGATAGAATGAAAGACTGGCGATATATGATCAAAACCGTCGCCACTTATAGGAGCCCAATTACTATGAATTGTCATTGGTTCATCTCGGGATTTCACAAGACTGTCATCCTTTGAAGATCCTACAATTCCAGACTGAAGGCTTTGATTATTAAAAATCAACTTTATAGACTTTGACAAGTAGAAGGTATTGTGTGCAGTACAGACAATAGGAATATGAGCAGTTTGCTTGAGGAAAGACTCTGAAGGAGAAATTCCATCATCACGAACAGTATAGGAAACAATTCGGTTCCTAATAAAGGACCTGGAAGGATATTGAGTCGGTTTGCTGAGCTCGTAAGGAATGAGGAACAAAGCACATGGAGTTTTGTTTGGATTAGCCACCACAATTTGTAGCTGTCCTTTGCGGGGAATCTCATATATTCCATCTTCAATATCAATAGCTCCCACATATGGACTCTCCCTTCGTGTCAAGGAGTCCTCATTGACGCTCCAGTTATAGTAGACAGCAGTGAAGTCTAGGTTAATCTGCGGGGGACATTTCAGCTTAGCCGAACATTTTCCTCGCCCTAGTACACCAATCCGGGACAGAAAGGGCAAAGGAGCAGAACAAGGGGTAGCCGTCCTACCCTTAAGTAAACTTTCCTCGTAAGATCCAGCTAACGACTGTGAATGGCTTCTACTGAGGGAGCTGCCAAACGGTAAACGTCCTCCATTTATCTCGGTACTGTCTCGCCTAACATGGTGGTGGATACCGAATGGCCCATCTTTAGTCTCCCCATGTGATTCAGTATGATAGACCTGACTAACTCTGCGGTTAGAAGTCGGGCTGGAAGCGAGGGCCGACTCGGATAGCGGTGATGTCGGCATGTAATAGACATGATTGCTTTTATTGGATCGGGGGATTGAACTGCTCCTCGAGTTGCTCCAACAGAGGGGCATTTAGAAGTAGGTCAAAAAGAATAATAATTAGTGCGAACTCGTCTTTTCCTGGTTTGCTTTTTACATTCAAAATCGAAATCATCTAAATGACTCTTATCCTCTCATAAGCCTTGGTGGTCCCAAATAATTATTTGCTAATCGGGAATCATCTTCCCAAAAAAGTCATTCACGTGATTCATTACGATTTCGATTTCGTGGTAACTTTTTTAGGCTGATCGACTACCACTACTATAGGTCAAACTTCTGAACTATATGTTTTGTGAGTGATTTATGGTATTGTATTGTGGATAGAAGTAAATTACAATGAATGTACAGTACATGTAAAGTAAAATATAATAAAAATAAAATCAAAAAGATATTTTTTAATATAACTTCTTGTCAAAATGCTTGGCAATGTAGGCTGATAGCAAAACAGAGACGAGCCCTATACTCAATGAAACTGAAACTTTTGCCATACTGGGCATCATTTTAGCAAGGCGGTGCTGTCGATGTTGCTGAGGTCTCAAATATGGTAAGAGTGCTCGTGGGAAGTACTTTTTATATCCTCTACCGGATGCTGAAGATGTTGCTTTCTTATGACGTTCCTTTTCAAAAGTTGCCTTCTGCTTTTCGGCACGGTCTTGAAGTTCACGAGACTGCGCAGCTATCAATAAGATAGCCTGCTCCTGCAGATTTTTGAGGTCCTGGTTATTATTATTATTATTATTATTATTATTATTATTACTGAGAGCCAGTATTAGAGGTTTTTTCAAAGCAGAGTTGTCCGATATTTTATTCCAGAGTTGAAGATCAGAGAAAGGGTGACTTTTGCTTAGAATTACAGAAAGACTAATGGCTTCTGAAATATTTAAATCTGGATTGGAGAATAAGACGCTAGCAGAGGAATGCAATGGGTTATTATCAGTATCTTCAGTCGCTGCTTGCTTAATACGAGCCTTCTGAGTAATGAGTAGTGCCACTGAAAGGTATATCATGCTTCCAGCACTTCTAGATGCCAAAAAATAATCAAAAATAACGCAAGCTCGTTCTAGATTGTCAATGTCGTGAGAAAATAATGTCATGACAGGGGATAAGGCAAAAATTGGACTCGTTGTCTGAACGAGTTCAGTAAGATCACTGTCATTTGCCATCTCAATTAGTGGAGGTATCAACTGCAGTAAATCCATCACACTGTCCATAGTAGGAAGCATATAATCGCGAATCAGTCCAAGAGAAATGATTTCCATCATTGGCAGGGCTCTCTCCTTTCCCATTGTCAGTAGGAGCACTTGACAAATATCATGATAACCTTGAAAATAGCACAATTCTCTATTCCTCCGAAGTAACTCTACAATCAGTTCATATAGGTCTTGCTTGAGACTTGTCTTATCGGATTCCTCGAGACCAGAGGGATAGAAAACAAATGAGCGAGCCACATCAAGTTTGACTTGGTCTTCATCTGGGTGGGCATCAAGTTGTTTCCATTCAGGTGTACGTTTGCGCAGTGTAGCAAAGTCGGGATTACCCAAAAGAAGAGGCCCTAGTTGAGTATGTTAGATACGATAGAATGGTAATACAAAAAAAGAAAAGTTCCAACTCACAAGCTTTGCGTCTAAATTGTTGGTTTATAAGCCCATCTGGGGTGATTGCGAGAGCTCTAATAGTATTGACGTCGCCATCGGAGAGCGCTTTATGTAGCGCTATCTCCTTGGCTTCAGACATGCCAAAATTTCCAGTTCAACATAAACCTCCACTTCCCCACACAGTCAGAGAAGGTCAGCAAGATTGTCTCTATAAGGAAATCCTCGCAGAAGGGAATACCATTTGCTGAATTGCGCCCTGTAATCTTCTTGTACAATAGCGGGAAAGCTAATAGAAGCGGCCGGGTAAAACATTAATACCCAAAAAGGCATTAACCCGATGAGGGAGCGAGCAACATCGCTCTGGACTGCAGCAGAAAAGCAATGGATAAGTGTACTTTGCGAGCTCGTTCAGCAGCTTGTGAGAGAAGCATTTCTACATAGATATAGAGAGAGTCACGGTTGATTAGGGATGACACATAATTGTCTCTCTAATATCATGATTTCTACTTACGATAGCTAGATAGACAAACACAATCTGGGTACGATTATCAATTTCTAATTTCAGATAAACGACCTTTCCTTGTAAAATGTAAAGATAGACTAGGTGGTATTCTTGTTGTTTATTTAGCTTCCCTTATTGGTATTGTCAGATTAGTCAGACATCTTGTCAAAACTGTCAAAAAGGTTCTCGGGATATTGGGACAAACTCAACTTAAACTTAATCGTCATATCATCGCATCGCATCGCATCGCCCCGAGTAAATCCGCAATTTTTCTTTTTTTAAACAGGAAACTGGCTGACCGTCTCCGGCTAAAGAAACGATCGCCCTGATAAGAGCACCGGCTGACGTCGGCTGTCTGTATCTTTGGAGTCTTTGATTTTTTTTTTTTTTGGTAACAGGCTATGGTCGTCCAGAACTCAAGTGGACAAGGCGATAATGGCACTATCGCTAGTCCTCGCCCCGAAAGTGGAAGTAAGCAGACACTTATTCTCGAACCTGAAGACAAAAATATCAAAATCGAAAGTCAGGTACCGAGCAATGGTACCTCTCCTATTCGTGGGAGTGAGAATAGTGGTTCTCCACGAGAAGCTCATGCTCATTTTGCTCCTCAGATAGAAGAAGAGCAACATCAAATTCAAGATTCCTCAATAAAAAAGCCTCTAGATCTGGATGATGGGAAAAAGCATATTCTTCTGGCTTGTACAGGCTCGGTGGCAACAATAAAGATCCCTCTTATTGTCGAAGAATTATATCAGCTGTGCGGTCGGCACCGGATAGCAGTCCATGTCTTGGCTACTGAGCCTGCCTGCCATTTCCTCCGAGTTGCCAAGCTACAGAAGTCGGTACCTGTATGGAGAGATAAAGATGAATGGCTAAATCATCAAAAGTTCTCTGATCCTGTTCTTCACACTGAGCTCCGGCGGTGGGCTCATCTACTAGTAATTTCTCCCATGTCTGCAAATACATTGGCTAAGATGGCTGCTGGTCTCTCTGACAATCTGGTATTGTCCGTTATTCGGGCATGGAGCCCAACTTTGCCAATCATAGCTGCTCCTGCTATGAACACCTACATGTACAATCATCCTCTCACGTCTCAGCACATCAACAAGATCACTCAATTTATGCCCAACATTGAGTGGCTCAAGCCGGTAGAGAAAATGCTAATATGTGGCGATATCGGTATGGGTGGTATGCATGAATGGAGAGATATCGTTTTAAAGATCATCGACAAAATTGGAGGAATTCCTCACGATGATGGTACCATCGAATGGACCTCTTCTTAGAGTACATACTTACGTTTCTTGTATAGATCATATATCTATTGTATTTTTTTTTTCCTTTTTGTTATTTTACAGTTTATAGGCGTTCGCTACCTTTTTTTTTTTTCTTTATTCCTTTTAACTGGTCTTCTCGCTGATTTAATATTTCACTCCTTCAGTATAATGGAACTCGTTTCTCAGCCTATACTGTAGTTTGTCTCCCCCGGTCAAGATAACTTCTGTGACTTTGCTAACCCGTCGTGAGCTCAATCTGCAAAATTTGTCCATCAACTCCTACTGTAATTAGAGAATGGCATTTTTGGCTCTGTTGAGGAACCATCAATCTTCCTTGGCAAACCCCAGTTTGGGCGCTGGATAAATCTGTTGCAACTAGAGTTCCCGAATCCCTGTATCTTCCATCTATGTCCTTTGCAAATATTCTTAGTAAACCATTAAAGGTAGTTACGAATAAGCACTGCTCTTCTGCAAAGAAAACTCCTCGTATAACTGTATCTTCTACAGCAATACTTTCAAAAGTGGTCAGTCGACCATCCTTTCGTTGTAAAATCTTGAGTTTGGTAGCTGCATCACCTAGACACACAATTTCATCTTGACAAGCGCTAAGAACAGGCCTTATTGGTCTAATACTCGCACGCTCAATAGCTAAGACAAATTTTAACGTTTCTGGATTAAGAGTTTTAATTTCCAAGTTCTCTCCCTGGATATACGTAAGTGAATAATCTCCAATTGCGGCAATTCCAACAACTGGATTCTCACATGTCCATGACATTTGACATTTCAAAACAACTCTCCCTTCTGATCCCTTTCGTGAAACTCGGAGGATCCTTACCTTCCCCCATTCACCCCGATGAAATCCTGGCAGATGTCCTGGTTTGCCTCCTCCCACAACAAGATATACATATGTGTTTCCCCCAATATTTATACGCCATTCACAAAAGCAACGAGCATACTCTCCACGTGCAAATAGAGATTCATTAACTGTAAGACCGTCCTTGCTAGCTTGTTTGCGAGAATCAATTAAAATACTGTCACTTATTATATTACCCGATCGACGATCGATGAATGCAAGTGGGCTCTTTCCATTGTCTCCTTCACTCAATCTCGAAATAACAGCAATCATGTCACTATGACTAAGATAGAGAACTCGAAAAGGGGTGGCTTTAATTTCAAAAGTCCTTGTCCAAATTCCATTGGGATATAAGCAAGGACAAAATGTGAATAGACAAAGCTTATCCATCTGAATACAAAAGAGATCATGCTGTAAACGGGTTTCATCCACAGAGTTTGCTCGATCAATAAAGCACAAGTCAGTCACATTTTCAGACCAGTCATTGCCTAATCGCAATGGTAGAATTTCTAATTCATCACCACACGGCTTTGCTTTCCAAATTTCCCCACTACCCAAGACCAGTACACCCTCCTCGGGAAGAGGACATCTAATCAGCTCGATAGGAAGCTCCCTAAACTTGTATGTTGATTCCAAAAGAAACTCGAATTTGTGATTGCTGGTAACCTGTTGTTCAAAAATGCGACCCTCCGGCTCATCAAACATATCCTGCAAATGACGGCTGCCACCGTTTGTGGCTACCGGCACATTAGGAGTAATTGGTTGCTTTTTATAGTATCGCAGCTCACCATTTCGGGACCCCACTAAAAGGACAGTGCTTGACAGCAGGGTAATACTAGATGGCGGCACAATTTCCTTTGGGGAATGGCACTGGCACATATCCTGACCAGTCACGACCAGTCCATGACAATCCTGGGGATCGTGAGAAACGTCCATGGCAATAATCCTGCCACCTCTGGTGCCAACAACCAGAGGTCCTCTACCAATTTTTGTATCGAGGGCTGACAATATTGAGATTTCATCTTCTATTGAATACGATTGTGAGGTGGCTATAGTGAGCTCGTCAGTACCAGCCAAGGTCTTGAACTTATAGACCATTACTTGAGAAGTAGAATTATCTCGTAAAATAGTCGCAATAAGATCGCCATTTATAGTAGCTTGAATGAAGGGTCCAGCTATTGTACTGGTTTCTGCCGTCAAAAAGTCCTGGAAGTTTTCCTCCCTATATATCTTAGTGAAGTTGATGCTTTGCCGAGTGACCTGCACAATCGAGAGATATTTTGTTCTCTCATTAGCAATTTCAATTATCCCCATGGCGAGTGTTTCCGATGAGCCATCAAAATGATGATTGTCCTGAAGATCGATAAGAGATTCGGTCGACTGCTCAAGAATATATAACGAGGTTCCCCAGGGATATGAGACGCATAAAGCAACTGCCTCATCATTAGTGCTAAAGGAAAAGATTTTCGCCGCTCCCTTTACTTCAGGTCCAACCATGCTGAGTTGGCTACCTATAGCCCTTGTTAATTCTTGAACGGAACCAAACTGACCGAGCCCGGAAGCCAAATACAACGTATCGGGACGAGTAACGTATGCTCCGCTTTCTTTGACGACTATCTCAGAATGCCTGTCCTTTTTCCGTCTAGATGTTACATCTGCTACAGGCGTCCAGCACGGTAAGCTCATCATTGGAAGAGGAATATCGTCGTGCTCACTGATTGCGAATATACCTCCATTCGATGATTCCCCGCCAGCAACTATTACCAGATGATCTTCAAGTACATTATTCAAGATGGCGAATCCAGGACCGATCTGGACCGGAAGTTTCGTTGTGTTCTTTATCTTGGGTTCTTCAAAGTCATCTATGTAAAAATAGACGACTGCCCCATCATCAAAACCAAGAAAAAGACCTGCTTCTCCCTTTTGGGGGTAGACTGCCGACGGTACAGAACCTTGGGAAGCGTTCAAACTTTGAATAAGGAGATCTGTTACCCCAGACATAATCTCGTGAGGCGTCACAATGACCACATGATTATAAAGAATCATTGCGGCTGCTGAAGACTTGGCTATTGGAGTAAAAAACAGAGTATTTTCGTATTGTCGCTGAATTGGAAATGGAGGATACTGTTTTACCGTGAAACGTGGGCCGGCCAACATGACATCTTGTCTCTCTTCTTCTCCATCTGGTTGTTCAACTTTCAACGGGAGAGCTTCGAAAAGTATTATTTTAACAGTTGATTGAGCATCCTCTTGGCCAGCAGCTTCCAGGGTGCGAGCAAGAATCAGTAAATGTATATACTGATCAGAAGAATTATCCCCCAAAAGACATGCTTGTAGTATAAATTCATTGAGATGTACAGTAAATCCCACAAAGGCTATATACGAGAGCCTGCGTGATTCCACAGAAACCACATGGAGCCGCGGTCCACTTTGACCTATTTGCCATGGGCAAATCCAGGCGCTAGACTCGGACAAAACACCAAAAGACTTGCCATCAATACTGGCAAACAGTCGTAAAATCTGTTGAACATGTTGCCTCCCCGATCCCATACGTGGTTCTCCATTATGCAGAGATCGTCGAGAGCCGAAGCCAAGTTCCTTATTAGACGGATCATGCAAAGCCCATGGATGAAAAATAAGTTCCCTTCCAGAAAATACACCAAAGGCTACTTGGCCCGTATCTAGAGATAGAAGAATCACATCTCTGCCTTGACACGTGGTATCTTTTGATTCTTCGGCACTTGATAACTCTGAGTCAAGTTCAGATTTTATAGACAAGCCAACCGCATCAACGACGGTCTCACTCAATTGATGAGTATGTAAGCATTGGAAGATATCGTCCTTTAGTAGAGTAGAATAAAATTCAATAGTATTTTGCTATACATTTATAATGTTAGCGATGAACCCTATAACGATAACGCACAGACAGATCGACTCGCCTTTATAATTGCGAATTCTTCAATTAAGCCCTGAGAGAAATATCCCGGTATCACCGCTTTGACCACTGGAGATGTGAATATATCATTGATGTTGCTGTTGGTGGTCGATGCCTTGGATGAAGAACTATCTATATAGGACCAATTCTCCTGAGGAGCAATCATAAAATCATCCAAGAGGGACAAGCCTACGGTTGAGCTTAGCAAACTTAAGAAAGGCCTTCAAGTACCCTGTAAGGTCGAAGAGTGAGTTTCTTTTCACTTACTCGGGTTCAATGATATTGGAACTAATCAACCGTCTTTCTCATGTAGTAACCGGTATGCTACCCTTGACATATACTACTTTACGGAAACCAACTAGATTTTTTTACAGGTATTTTACAGGCAATATTTTGGTGGACGGACAGGGTTCAGTGTCCTGTAACTACACCTGCATTCAATTACGAAATCATTCAAGGCACAAACAGCGAAAGTCATTAGTTCATTATATTAAAGATCTATCAAGCGAGTCATGACGGTGTTGCTTATATACCGTCAGGTTGTATGAACATAAAGCAAAATTAAAAGAAACAATGTGCATTAACTGGAGCTTCTGCTGTGCGTGTTTGCGGAATTAGAGGCACCACTGGATATAGATCTTGCCTCCTCTGAGAAATCTTGATGCTTTTCGCTTTCAAGATATGCTTCTACTTCAGGGGCTATTGGAAGTTCGGAATCAGCAAGAATCTCATCTGGGCCTAGCTGTTCGGCAACCTTATATTGAATCATCTTCTTTGTATTCTGAAGATCGCTCAATCCATACCAAGTAATTGCTGCCATTCCCAAAAAGGCAGAGATACAAGAGAATACCATTGCGACAATACCACGTGCGGTGAATCCTCCGGGCAGATCTTTAGGTGGTGCAGGTTCTCCAGTGAGATCAAGCCAATCCTCAGTAGTTCCACTGCGGTTCGCAGCATTGCCAACGTACGGCATTCCGCCGGCTATGCAATTGTCCAAGTGGTTCTGTGGAATGACAGTTTGTGCGCGAAGCACATCGGGGGCTTCAACAAGGACCAATGCAAGACCTTGTTCCATGTGCCATTCAATATGGCAATGGAAGAACCAGACACCTGGATTATCAGAGATGAATCTTAGTACAACATATCCTTGAGGCTTGACATAAATGGTGTCACGTTTCATGGGCTGCGCACGACGGGGACCTGGATTATTGCTGTCAAAAATAATGAAATCGTCGTCCGACCCCTCTGATCGCTCAACAACCTGAAAGTTGTGACCGTGAAGATGGAAGGGGTGCTTTCCAGCATCGAAGTTATTCATTTGAATTTCAATTGCCTGGTTATGTTCGAGGACAAAGGTATCTGTGTGCCCTCCGTATATAGTGCTATCGTTATATACGTCATCTGGAGCAGATAAGACAGTGAAAAGAGTAGGAACATCGGGGGCTTTGTAGCTGATATTGTTGAAGAAAGCATAATTGGCTCCATCCATTAGATTGTTCATACTGACATTGACTTGAACAACCTGTGCGACAGCATCATCGGGGATCATGTCTTCGGGGTTTACAAGACTGAGGTCAAAGTCATCATACTCATCAAATTCATCAATAAGTTCCGCCTCGGGTAGCTCAGCAGTATCATTATATACCATCCAATTCGTTGCGTTATATTCAAGAGTATCTGGAAGGGTGTCAAGCATATCCAAGTCAAAAGACGCAACAATAGGATAGTTAACGCTGGGGTCAGCATCGGTAGTGACCAAAACGGAGTAACGTTGAGCGACAGTGATATATAACATATCTGTGTCAGCAGCTTCAGTGTAAACACCATCGACCTCAACTATTTTCATTGAGTGACCTTCTATCCAAAAATATTGGGAAACAAAAGCTCCTATATTGACGATTCTGAACATGTATGTCTTATTGGGCTCCAATTGAATACCTGAGGGGCTTTGACCATCATTGATCAAGTTAGAATCTGGAATGGGTTCCGCACCGGTAGGATTTCCATAATAGATGAATGACTCGGTCAGATCAGAGATGAAATCATGGTACCAATCAGACATAGTAAGAACAATTTCCTCATCATACTCGTCTATGTAAGGATGATCTGGATCGTAAATGATGAAAGGAGCTCGAAGACCTTGAGGATATTGTCCATCAACATGAGAGTGGTACCAGTACGTACCAACTTGGTCAGCAAGACTGAAATTATAAAGCATCCAGGAGCCAGCAGGAATAGGGCATTGGGTAACACTGGGAGGCCCATCCATGTATGTAGTTCCATTCTGGAAGAGGCCGTGAAAATGGATTGAAGTACTGACATTTCCCAGGTTATTTGTAACATTCATCAAGATTCTATCACCTTTGGTAACGTTGAGCGATGGAGGAGGCCATGCGCCATTCACACCAACTACTGTTCGATCAAACAATCCATCAGGATTAGCCTTGACCCAGTCAATCGAATGATTGAACCAGACATCGGCTGCTGATACTATAGAACCTAGCGATAAGAATGCCGCGGCTGTAACGAGCGAGCAACCTCTCATTTCGTAAATTAACACTGAAGCAGAGTTAATTCCTTCTAATTGGTAATAAGAAGACTTGCTACTGAAAAGCAATCAATTCTTGCTGTGATGATTAAAAAGATCGGGGACCGGCGTTCAATGGATATATAGCAAGGCTTCCAACTCTGCGATGGGCTCGATAGCCTGCTTGGTGCTCGAATTATCCAAAAAAAAATAACAGAGTGCTTGATTCTACCCTAAACCTAACTTGGGTTAGTTTAGTTCAAGCGCAGGCAGCCCCTGCTGCTTGGTGGGGTTAGTTAGATTGGAGTACCGTTTATGGTTAGTTCAATATTAATCTATCTGATCATCTAGACATTTTAACCTTCACTAGCCTTATTCCGAAACTAACTGATTGATCCAATCAGATACTGTCAAAGCAACATGCGATAGTTCCCCTCTTCTGAAAATCATATTCATCCTTTCCCATACAATATTACATAGATTAATGAAAATTTATTATTATTTTTATTATTATTTTTCTTCTTCTCCGCTCCTACTTTAGTGGGTTTACAAGTACAAAATATTAACTTGAACCGAGACAAAAGCGTGACAGGTGTCTGCCAAGCCTTAATAAAAGTTTACAACATTTTAATTTTTTTCTTTCTTTTAAATGAAATGAGCTTGATTAAATAGGGAATTCACAGATGGGGTAAGGGAAGGGCGTAAAATAAAGCTTGCAAAACAAACTTTGCAAGCTAGCCTATTCTGTTACCCCATCGCATCTGGCCAGATTAAGAACTATACATCCAAACAACAACTATGGCAAAGGAGCAGAGTGGTATTAAGGGCATTGTCAGACTTTAAAACCTTGGTGCCTGCCCTCAGTTGAGTTTTTTGGACTACCAGCACTAAAAAAACAATTTACAAGCAAGCAGGATGGTGGACGTCTTCTCGGTTCCCGTCTTCTTCATTATCTTTCGAGAGACTCTTGAAGCTTCAATCATTGTGTCAGTTCTACTTGCCTTTTTGAAGCAAGGTATCGGCAATTCAAGCGAGGATCCTAAATTGTACAAACGTTTAAGGCTTCAGGTTTGGGTGGGATCTGCTATCGGTTTCGGCATCTGTTTATGTATTGGTGGAGCTTTTATTGGTGTCTTCTATGGACTTGGCCAGGATATCTGGGGAAACACTGAGGATATTTGGGAAGGTGTCTTTGCCTTGATTGCTACTGTTCTTATCACTCTTATGGGATTGGCAATGCTGCGTGTCAATAAAATGCAAGATAAATGGAGAATCAAGATTGCGAAGGCTGTATTAGAAGAGCCAGTTCAGAATACCGATAAGAAATGGTACATGTTCTGGAAGATAAACTACAAGAACTTTTCCTCAAAGTATGCTATGGCGATTTTACCTTTCATCACTGTCTTACGAGAAGGTATTGAGGCTATTGTCTTCACGGGTGGTGTGTCATTGACTCAGCCCGCAACTGCTTTCCCTCTTGCTGTCATTTGCGGTCTAGCTGCTGGTATCGGTTGTGGACTCATTATCTATCATGGTGGTCATTTCCTTTCTATTCAGATTTTCTTGATTGCATCTACATGCTTCTTGTATCTTGTCGCCGCTGGTCTATTCTCCAAAGCGATTTGGTACTTTGAAAACTACAAGTACTCTGTTTTGGTTGGAGGAGATGCTGCTGAAGAAGGTAATGGTCCTGGATCATATGATATTCATACTTCGGTATGGCACGTCAATTGCTGCAATGGTGAAACAGATAATGGTTGGATGATTTTCAATGCCCTGTTCGGTTGGGAAAATAGTGCTACATATGGTTCAGTTATCGGTTACAATGTATATTGGATCTGTATAATAGTCGCTGTGTTGACTCTTATCTTTTTGGAGAAGAATATGAGACTCCCATTCCTACCTAAGGCCGTGCAGAACAAGCTTATCAAGAAATTTAACCCTGTTGTCGACCAGAGTGAAATCGAACGATCCCAGGCTGCTTTACGTAAACACGTCAATGCTAACAACAATGGCGATGCTCTTACGGTGGAAGAGACCAATCACCTTAGTGGAGAGAAGTAAAAAGAATACAGTACAGTACTTTTTTTCTTAATCCCTAATCTGCAAAACAACAATCCTTTATTTTGGTTTCAAGATCAGCAGAGAAGCAGCTGAATATGGCTACATGTTGATTGTGTCTAATGAATTTGTCATGAACTTGTTTGGTACTACTATTTGAGAATGATCTACTCTTGTGTAAATTTTATAGAGACACTATGGTAGAAATAGAAAAACATATTTTAAAATTTCTAGACTTTAATCGTAGTAGTTGTTTTTCCTCTTTTCTGGGGGATTTTCTTTTCACTCTACTTTACTCTACGTTTCACCACGAAATTTTCTTTTTCAAGTCGGTCAAGCTTTTTTTTCAAATTCGCCAAGACCAGGTTAAAAAGGATCCTCCTTCCTATAACTGAGACATCCCTAGAATCGAGCTAGACTTTAAAAAAAAAAAAAAACCGTTATCAGATTAGATCAGATGGATATGCTCCCGGACAATATTGACGGGCCAAGCATTCACTGAAAAAAAAAAAATTATCAGTTGCTGCAATCAATCTGATTTAGCCCTTGTGATAATCTGATGCATCTTCCTCTTTTGTGAATTCGATTTTTTCAGTTGGATCAGTAAACTTGATTGCGCTTGTCCATAGTTTGCCGCGTGACTATGGCAACTTGAACTAATACGTACATAGTTTAGCTTGTAACTTAAATTTCTTTGTTTCCACGCTAACCTCTATTTGGTTTAGCCGGATCCTGTTATTCTTTTATTTCAGTTATTGCGGGAAAACCTTGTTTTTTTCAAGGGACCAACCTTGTTTATCCATGTCGTTTCCTGTCTAGTTTGATTATCAGATCAAAAGGGAAGAAAAAAGTCTATGGACCTGCTAAGCTTCAATCGCTTGTAATCGGAAGGATCAAAGGAATGACTTGTCTGGGGTTCATAATTATTGAAAAGCTTCGAGTTAGCAAGTCATACGATTATTAAAATTTTCAGAAAGATAAAAATTCTACGGTAAAGTTGTTTTTTCTTTTCGTATCGCTCTAGTTAATGAATTTGAGTGTAATTGATACAGAACAATTAATCTGTGATAAAAGTAAAAAAGAAAAAAGCCGCACTCTCATTTATCGGTACCATCCACAAAAGGAAAAGCTGCAACATCTGCCACTCAGCTTTGGGCAAATTTCATTAATTATAGCTTCCGCATAATAAATCTCTTCCACAGGTTCTTGCTGCATCGTCATGGCTATGACGACTTAAATAAAAGCCCTCAAAGACATCGTTTTTGTATGAAAGATAGACTGTTGTGTACATGTATATATTCCAACACAATAAAATCGCTGCTACATTCCTTGCAAGCTTAAGATCATTTAGCCGTTTGCTCATGGGACTACAAGATGGATTCGGCTACAAGCATTTTTTTCTGATTATCTTGATGTTCCAACCAGACTAGAAGGCTTATTCTAGACTGAGTTTCTAGGCAAATCGAAAAACTTGATTCCTTTGCATTGGAAGAACGTGACGAAAAAAAAAGACACCTTTGATGGAAGTCTTTTTAAGCTTTCGGCTAATTCTTTATTTTCTTATTAGCTTTTCATTCATGTACACAAGATCTGTGCATGGGCAATAATATCGCATTACTAATCCCGATTAGGACTAATCTAATCAATCTATAATCAGATACAGGAGAAGATGGCTGATTGGATTGCCGGTGAAATTATAGTTCCCGAATCAGTTACCTTGAACCAGATGCTCAAAGAGAAGAAACTAAATCCCGAAACTTTTTTTTCTACTTGATATCTGATTGGGTTGATGACTGAAAACCGCACCAACAAAGTTAAAGATCCTTCCATAGAGTAAACTTCTCCCCCCCTGTTGCTCATATAAAACATACTGTACTCCAGGACAAAGTAGGCAGATCTTGGCGAACTGTGCGATCCGGAGCCATCCGGGACCCTGCCAAGCCGGCAAGAAGTCTAATCTCCGGCTTGTAGGGCTTTCAGGTTGTCTGTTCTCCTGCCTAATAACAAGATTATCGCCCTGACAGCAGATCAGTTTAGATGTAACCCTCCTCCGCAATTTCATGCTTTATTGTCAAAGTGTAAATCACGCCAGCAATCAAGCTCCGAGGCTAGCTCGGAAAGCCAACATAGCTTTCGATTATCCTTGATTTACAGACTTTGTCAAGCAAATATGATCGCCTAAGCAGACTTGTTATTTCTGAAGTACGCGCCCTGAACAGCAGATCACTTTAGATATAATCCTTCCCCGCTATCGTCATTGTTATTTTAAAAGCATAAATCATGCCAGCAATCAAACTAGTCTTTAGCTAGACTAATAGCTCACAGGCGACCCCGGAAAACTAGCATAGCGCTCTATTATTCTATATGTTTACAGACTCTGTCAAGCAAACATCATCGTCTTATGTTATTCTCTTTTTACAAATCCAAAAATGCGCATGATAAATCCATTCGACAAGTGATAGACTGTCTCCAGCATAAGTTGTAGAGATTTCATTAGGGATATCAGAAGCCTCAGGCTTGACAAATTCAAACCCCATCTTTTCTATAACATCTTTCAATTCATCAAGACTTAGGCCAGTAAAATACGACTCATCGTCATCGCTTTCATTGCCATCCCTTTTATCATTAGATTCATATTTATGGTGCCATTGTAATGGGCCCAAGTTGATCCATATACCATCAGAAGCAAGACAGTTATGGATGGTCTCCAAGTAAGTTAGTATATTTGGTGCTGTGTCAATGAAAAAGCAAGTAGCCACGCAATTCCATTTCCCCTTCTCGCTACTAGACATATAGACTTCAGGAAAGGAGCCAGCAATCATAGAAAAAGAAGGCTCTTCAGTTGCAGGAGTCTGTTTTCGAGCTAGTTCTAGAGCTTTAGAAGGCACAACATCAGGAACATATATCGTCCTCAGCTGGTTGTCTAATGAACGCTGATTAGAGGTTTCATGGACATAGGGAATGATAGATATTCCCTTTTCCTGCTCAAATCTAAATAATAACAAAAGCAGCATCAGCATGGTTTGACCAATAGTGTCTTTGCATACATATTCGCTCACCGATTCAAGATAAAGCTCGACATTATCAGCATATGATACGAAAATTCGTTACCTTGGCTGCAATAACCTATAATGCAATATGTCAATAAAGCCATAAAACACTGTAGGACTAACGAATATATTTACCATTGACAGCCAAATCGAATGGCAGCCTTCCGAGACCGCATCCAGGAACGAGGACACGTATATTGCGCCTCTCTTTAACATCTGGGTATCGGGCATTGAGTTCGCGGATAAATGGACCATAGCAAGCATCTCTTTCCTTGGATCCCTTTTTTGCATATTATAAGTATCAATAGCACGAATTAGGAAAGAATAAAACAGAATAAAGAATAACAAACCTCATCGGCCCAATCTCTAACTAGCTGCTTTAGAGTTGATTGTACTTTGGAGGCATCCAATGCAGAAGGTTTACGCCATGTACTCATATCCTGAGGGGCGAGGAAATCATTGGCACCTGCGTTTACCACCGCATTCAGAAAAATAGCATTCTCGAAAATAGCAGTGTTGCATCTATAGAGTCTTTGAGACATCGCGACAGGATCTAGGGCTTTATTGTACTTTTTGGGAAGCATTGCATATTCGTCCTCCATTGGCTTCACCACATTCTTCTCTGTATATTGTGAATATGTAAGGAATGCCGCCAATGTTGAAGTCAAAGCATCTTGATCTTCCTGCTTTGCCTTACTATCTAGTTTGTCATCCATGTTCTCCATTAACACTATACCTAAAGCCGCACGTATAACTTATTCGACACTCCAATGTCGGCTGCTTGATGAAACCCAACCATAAAAGTTCTTTTTCACCATATGATCTAGAAGAACTATATAAGCATGAATTACGATTTATTTTTTCCCTTTCCTTCATGTTCTGCAATACGCTCGGTGGACATTACGGTCATCGGCGCCCGAACCGACACGTTACCTACGGAAAGGGAACTGCTGAGAGAAGAAAAAAGATGCTTAGCTCTGGCTTAGGATTCGCTTCCTTGCGGTTGGATGAAATAACTGTAAAAAAGTGGAGCTCCAAGTCATACCCTCCCGAAGTTCATCCCGAAAGAGTCAGTCATCATCGCCAAAATTGGGAGTTATGAGTCAGACTCCCAATTTGGCCGAAATTTTTTTTTATATTTGGGAACGTGAAAAGCTGTCAGCATCTCCTGCAAGACGGTAGAGCAAGAACAAATCCAGGATGCCGATGCTAAAAGATCCATCGATAAAATACAGCGCATATAAGCCCATTAAGCTGTCTAATCGTCAGTGGCCAGATAATACTATAACCAAGGCTCCACGATGGTTGGCAACTGATCTTCGGGACGGTAACCAGTCTCTGCCCGATCCGATGTCAGTGGAAGAAAAACAGGTTTACTTCAAAAAGCTTGTCGAGATAGGGTACAAGGAGATTGAGGTTGCATTCCCTTCAGCAAGCCAGATTGATTTCGACTTCACTCGTTACGCTGTGGAGACAGCTCCAGATGATGTTTTCATCCAGGCACTATCAGCATGCAGAGAAGACTTGATTAAGAGAACAGTTGAGTCTCTAAGTGGTGCTAAGAAGGCTATTGTCCACATCTATCTTGCTACATCTGAGTGCTTTCGAAAAATTGTTTTCGGTAATATGTCTGAAGAACGATCTGTTGAGCTTGCTGTCAAATGTGCCAAGCTTATACGATCTCTCACAAAAGATGATCCTACACAAAGCTCAACAGATTGGCGTCTAGAGTTTTCTCCTGAATGCTTTTCTGATACTCGGCCTGAGTTTGTAGTTGAAATCTGTGAAGCTGTCAAGGCTGTGTGGGAGCCATCGGCTGATAAACCCATCATATTCAATCTTCCTGCTACTGTGGAAGTAGCCACTCCCAATGTCTATGCTGATCAGATTGAATATTTCTCGACTCATATCTCTGACCGGAAAAATGTCTGCATATCTTTACATCCTCATAATGACAGAGGGTGCGCAGTCGCTGCTGCTGAACTAGCACAAATGGCTGGTGCAGATCGAGTGGAAGGTTGTCTTTTTGGTAACGGTGAGCGGACGGGTAATGTGGATCTCGTCACTCTTGGTTTAAACCTTTATACCCAAGGGGTAAGTCCTCAAATCAACTTTTCCGATCTCAAGTCTATAATCGACATTGTGGAACGCTGCAACAAGATCCCAGTCCATCCCCGAGCTCCTTATGGAGGTCAATTGGTCGTCTGCGCTTTTAGTGGTAGTCACCAGGATGCCATCAAGAAAGGTTTCAATGTCCGAAAGGAAGAAATTGCTGCCGCACAAGCTGCAGGCAAACCAGAGCCAAAATGGCAGCTGCCATATCTTCCTCTGGATCCCAGGGATATTGGACGGACCTACGAGGCCGTCATCCGCGTCAACAGTCAGAGCGGAAAGGGTGGTGCTGCATGGATTATCCTTCGTAATCTCAATCTCGACCTCCCTCGAGGATTACAGATTGCTTTCTCCAAGGTTGTGCAAGATCAGGCAGAAAAACTTGGACGTGAGCTTCTTGCAAATGAGATTACTGACCTATTTGAAAGAGAATACACGCTATTTGATGAAGTCGGACAGTATTCTCTTGATAAGTACAACATAGCGCAAGAATCTGATAAAGAGCGTCGGTTTACAGGTGCTATAACATTAAAGGGAAAGCAGTACGCACTTGAAGGTGTTGGAAATGGTCCAATTTCTAGTTTTGCTAATGCACTCAACAATGCCCTTGGAACTCAACTCTCAGTCTGCGAGTACAAGGAACATGCATTGGGAGAAGGATCCAATGTCAAGGCTGCAACCTACATTGAACTTGCAGATAAAAACTCCCGACGCCGCTGGGGTGTTGGCATACATGAAGATGTTGTCCAAGGCTCATTCCTTGCTATTCTGTCTGGTCTCCTTTGGTTTAATGACCATTAGAAATGTATGGGAAATAAAATTAAAAAAAAGTACAGCATAGTTGATCCAAAAAAAAAAAAAAAAAAATTCTCAGTTTTCGGTTTTGTGAAATGTTTCTGGAGTACAATCTCTAAAAAAAAAGTGTTTTATGTCCTCTAATTAATCATATTTTAACGTGAAATAGTCTTACATAATGTTCAAATCACGTATATTCCCCATCCTTAAGGTAAGGAAGGGATTTGTATTACTGAAGGTGCTCCCGTAGATGTCATCAAAGAAAGCCTCACGTTCCTCCCAATCGAAGGCTGATATTGACTCGAGAAGAAGAGAGGAAAAAAAAAGTTTATACACCGTTTGGCCGTGCAGAGTTTGACCAAGATTGGAAGAGGAAACCTTTTTGGCAAAGAGGATCCGCGCGGTTGAAGAAGAAAATATGAGGGCGTTTGATAATGGATCATTTGGCGGAGGCCGAGGTTCTGGGGCACGACGGAATGGAACATCATTCCCGGGCCAGCAATCTGGGATGCTCGCTAATCGACTCGGTAATGGCACAGACTTTGGTAATAATTCAGGAGGTAATGATAAAATGGATACCCAAGAGAGATTGCCACCACCAAATGTTGGTACAGTTCAAGTCGAGATCCAGGGCTGGCAAGGCGGTCAGAGTATTCAGTCAGCTGCAGATTTCATCAAACGGAAAACTCGAATACCCTTGTATAGTGTAAGTAGAAGAAAAAGCCGTGATTGGATTTTGACAGTGTAGTATACTCACGCCTTTTTTCTGATATGTAGATCAGCTCATCCAATAATGTCATGCTTGCTCAAGTGAAAACTTCAGATGGACAAGCCTTACTCCAATGGACAGGAGTCAAATACGCTGGCAATAAATTATCTTTTTCAATTCCCAGTACCGATTCTCAACCTCAGAATTCAGCAATAACAGTTTTAAGAGAATTTTTAAGACGACGATACGATACTACAAATCGACTACTAGATCTTACTAGTATGGCGAATGATCCAGGGCTTAGACAAGCTGGAATGTTTGCATCTGTGTCTACGAGCTCAAAAATGTTCCCTGCTTTGATGAAAGTAGCAGGGGATGAATTACGACAAGTCGACAGTGTCAGCCTTGCTGGTAATGGATTGACTGATATAACTGGCGTTACTGCTCTTGCTCAAACATACCCCAATTTAAAGAATTTGTCCATATCAGATAATAATATTAGCAATTTCAAGGGTTTAGAACCTTGGAGAACAAAATTCAAATCACTTCGGGAACTTGTGCTTACTGGGAACCCAATTACGGCGCTTGCAAATTACAAGGAAGAGACAATGCGAATATTTTCTTCGCTTGAGGTATTAGATGGAGTAATTGTCAAAGAGAACGTTCCTCGACCCCCAATTGAGCTTCCATTGAAGGTCAAGGCCAACTTCTTTGAAAATGAAGAGATTGGATCGATGGTTTCAGGATTTTTAACAGAGTACATTCGATGTTTCGACTCTGATAGGCAACAATTGATGCCATTATACGACAATGCTTCACGATTTTCAATTTCTGTCAATACTTACACACCACGTCTTGGAGATATACCAACGACGGTTTCAACATGGAGTGCCTATATTCCACTTTCGAGAAATTTGGAGAAAATTACTCATCCTGGGACACGAGTTTCAAGGCTAGCAGTGGGATCTACAGCTGTTGGGAAACTCTTTAATCGAATTCCAAAAACTTTACACCACCTAGATGATCCAGGTAAATTTTCTGTTGAATCATGGACGATAAATGATGTGAGACAAATGGGTGATAGTGCAATATGTCTTGTGATACATGGAGAGTATGAAGAAGTACCCGTAGGGATGTCATCGGAAAAAGTCTTGAGGAGTTTTGATCGAACGTTTATCATTTTATTTAATCCAAATCCTATAATTGTATCAGATTTGTTTGTTGTGCGATCGTGGGCAGGTAGTTTTGCCTGGCAGGAAAATCAACAGCAAGGTCCCCAGCATCAGCAGCAGCAACACCAACAACAACAAGCGCAGACTCAACCTGTCGGAGCAACAGTACCACCGGCACCGACATCATCACCAACTGGAAAAGAATTCGAAGGGTTAATGCCTGAGCAAGTAACTGCAGTTCGGCATTTAATGACAACGACAGGCTTGAATGCATTCTTTGCTAGATTATGTTTGGAACAAAGTGGTTATAATTTTGATCTTGCTATGCAGAGTTTTAATACGTCTAAGCAGCAAGGGCTTCTCCCTCCAGAAGCGTTCCAGTAGTGTCAAAAAATTTTTTAAGTGAGCCCTCCGCCCCCGCCTTTTTAGTTTACTTTTATCACAAGAGGTATTTAAAGAGAAAAGAAGAAAGTACAGATATAATAAACCCTATTCTTACGAATATACATGGCCACCCCCTTGTACTGTACATGAAGGCCCAAGAGATCTGTGCCCTCCAAAAAAGTCTTCATTCTTATTGATTGACCAATAGATTGTTACAATGCAACTGCATAATTAAAGAACTATAAGAAAAGAAAAAGAATATATATATATATATATGTATGTACAGTTTTGGGAAGGAAAAAACAAAAAAAGTTGATCCGTCTAATACCATTTGGGAGCTCTCTGTTCCCTCTTCTTGAGCATTCGGACGTAGCGACCCTAATTTATAAAGACATTAAGTGTTAGATTATAAAAGAACAAGTGAATATAAAAAAAAAATAGTAAGATATAATTACCGGTTTGCGATCAGCTAGTCTCTGATCAACCTGGGCCAGAGCCTGAGCGATTTGCTCTTGTCGTTTTGCATAATTGCGTTCATGAATACTCCTCTTACGATGTACCATACCTCTCATCCATTTCTTGACTCCTGATTCATGTTTGTCATCAGCATATACCAGTCGATTATTTGCAAGTGGTGGTAAACTATCTGCCATTCCTAATCGAGCAGCCATCTTGTATAATTCTGCTTGACGCCGAAGAGAATATATAGGATTATGTCGTAATTTAGTCACTGGATGAAGAGCGAATTCGAATGGATTTCTCATAACTGTTTCATCCTTTGCAGTAGTAGTCGTTGATGGAGTTTGAAAAAGTTCCGTTGACTGACGTGGTCCATCTGCGTACTTTTGAAATTGTGCAGGCGGGAATTTAGAAAAGAAGGATTGAAGCTGCCGAGGCATACGCTCTAAAAGTTTCGAGACGGTTGGCATTATGTTGTCGGCGAAAGCTATCGTCGCTTCCTCGGGGCGGTCCTTTTTCTTTTTTTTTTTGCTTGACTAAGTTTCGCGGATTGGTTGGGAGTTTAACAACCAACAGTAGAGTACTAGAGTTGTGGTGTAGTTTATTCATAGGCATTGTTGTACACGTGACAAAATATTATTAGATGTTATATATGAATTAGAAACAGTGAGTGACCACAAGATATAGCTACAATTGGATTCTTTTTTCTCGGCAATTAAAGTCACAATGTACAGTACGCTGCTATTTTAAGGAAAGTACAGATTGTTTCGAAAGTAGGCAAAGTTTTGTGGCAACACACATGATAAAGAATACCCACTGCTATCTCATTAAATGGACATCAAGGCATGTGGTGATGTTATTTTGCAATATCTAGTCGGCTCTCGCGCCACTCAGGTACGCAATATTTTAAGTTTACACCTCAGGAACAATTTACCGCAACGAACGACAGACAAACAGTAAAGAGCTCGAAAGCAAATACATCTCTCATCTAAAGAATGAGTCATTATCATAAATAGATGCGTAATCTAGTGGCGGTCTATTGTATGTAGGTCGCATCAGACATGTTCTTAATGCCGAACCCGATAAAGTGTTGGTAAAAGGGAATGAATTTTAAACTTTAAACCTGTTTTGGGTAAAAGATACACTGTCAAATCTAATCAAATGACATCTTTTTTTTTTTTGTTATCCAGAACCACTTTGGTTATTGTCCCAGGCAAGGTCTGAGTCATGTTTGTATGTAGCACGCCATTTGATTCGGTTTATTCAAGGAATAATCTATTTTACAGTAGGAATGTAATTGTTTTTGTAGATGACAAGTAAGTTGAGATTCTTGTGCCCGCGATAAAGCCGTCTTCATTTGGGTGGTTTTGTTGCTGTTGTTGTCATTAGTTACCAAATACTATATAAATTTATTTATCCCTTGGAGGCACACAAAAACCTATCCCATCTGATTTGGTTTCTCGTCTATTTTCAACTCTAAAAATATTAACATTTATTTTTATATATATATATACAAGTCGGACTGGAGTATATATATATATCTTTTTTTCACTATCTTCTCGCCGCTTTCTGTTGTCTACTGATTAGCCCTCACTATTCGCGACTGATAACAACTTCCTCTATCAGGCCTTAATGGCCGCCGCTGTCATCAATCACAACAACAGAACAATGCAAGGTGTATCCATAGACAGCTATGCTATAGGCTCACAGATAGGCCGTGGTAGCTTTGCCACCGTCTATAAAGGCGAAAATACAAAGGTATGTTGTTGTTGTTGTTGTGTTTTTTTGTTTATCTTTTGTCCATTGATTGACCATTCATTATCTATTAGACTGGTTCCGCTGTAGCCATAAAATCGGCTTTAACCCGCAAACTCAGTAAACGTCTTTTGGAGAACCTTGAAAGTGAAATCTCAATATTAAAGACTCTACATCATCCTCACATTGTATCTCTGATTGATTGCCAACGGTCTTCTAATTATATCCATATCGTCATGGAATATTGCTCATTAGGAGACCTAAGCAATTTTATCAAACGTCGAGAAAAGAGTCAACCTTTAGCTTCCCTTTTTCGGGCTTATCCAAGTCCTCCTGATGGCGGAATCAATCAAGTCCTTTATCGCCACTTTCTTATTCAATTATCAAGTGCTCTAACTTTTCTTCGAGATCGCAATTTAATGCATAGGGATATCAAACCACAAAATCTCCTCATTTGCTCTCCTGCTTCTTCTCAAGATGAAGCTATTGCTTTGCATTATACTGGCTGCTGGTTCCTCCCTGTACTCAAGATTGCTGATTTTGGCTTTGCTAGGAGTCTTCCAAATACCTCCATGGCTGAGACCTTATGTGGCTCCCCACTATATATGGCACCTGAAATTTTACGATTCGAAAAGTACGATGCAAAAGCTGATCTATGGTCAGTAGGTACTGTCCTTTACGAAATGGTCGTTGGTAAACCCCCTTTTAAAGCAAGTAATCATGTTGAATTACTCCGTCGTATTGAGAGAGCACAAGATCATATTAAGTTTCCTGACGCTGTCCATATCCCTTCTGATATAAAACTTCTTATCAAGGGTCTTTTAAGACGAAATCCTGTGGAAAGAATCTCTTATAAAGAGTACTTTGCCTCACCAGTACTCAAGTCACAATTGCCTACAGAAAAACCTTCTATCCTTGTCATAAATCAAGACGAAACTAAAGATTCTAATTCACCTAATCTAGCTAAGAAGGCAGCAGCAGCACAAATATCTAGAGTTGATGCTATAACAACCAATGACGACAATATCCAGAGGAAAAATGATTTTGCAATTTTGGCGGAAAAGCCATCACCATCTCCGTCTCCGACTACTGTCCCTCCTATTCCTCCTCCTACTGCCCCGTCTACACCATTGAATGATGTCATTTCTGTGGCTGGTGGAAGCCAGACTTTACGCCGCAGTACTGCTCCATCATCCTCATCACGACCGGTACTAGAAACCTCATCTTCTCAAGATAGGCATATTACACCATCTCCAGATTCGTCCCTGCTTATCCAGGCTCAGGGTTCATATGGGTTCCCCTCTTCTGCTCCTCCTATTACTACTGTATCTAATAGGCGAAGACTACCCTCTAACGTCTCTTCTGCTGGTTCAGATGATGGTGGATTGATTGAGAATGATTATGTGGTTGTTGAAAAGAAGGCTGTCGAACTAAATTCTTTAGCCGACGAAGTTGCTGGTATGCCTGTTCAGCATGCCATTGAAGGCCGAAATAAGAATAACTATTATTATGGAGCCGCAGCCGCTGCTAGACTTCTTAATCGACGGGCTTCATCTAACAATAGACGTAATGCTGCTGCTGCTGCTACTTCTGCTGTTCAAGCTGTACAGAATACGATCGATAACAATCAGGCACCAAGAGTATCAAGGGCACAATCACAGGATCAAGGAGCACGACCATTAGGTGGTCTTGAAAGAAGGCTGTCATCATATACAGGGACTTCGCCAACTTCTGCACTTGCAAGAGCTCTTACAATGGCTAGTATGCGTCTGTTTGGTAAATCTGAAGGTACAGATTATCCAAATTTCAATCCTGGATCCCCAAGTGCAGGGCCTAGTACCATGGTCAGTCTCATTTCAGGAAGATTGAGGCCGATAACTAATCCCACTGATGGAGAGATATCCAATGGGGCAATTGATGAAGGGCAACGGTCAATCATATCCTATCTAGAATCTGCAGCTACCAAATCCAACGTCATATATCAATTTGCCGAAGTGAAATATTCCCAATTGATTCCTATTGGATCTGATCCCAATGTTGTACCATCCTCTCCAGCCAGTCATCTTGATATTGATCTTACGGAAGAGGCTGTTAGTGTATTGAGCGAGGAAGCACTCGTTCTTTATGTTAAATCTCTCTCTCTTCTGGTCAAGGCAATGGATGCCGCATCCAAATGGTGGATGAAACAGTCTCGGCAGAATGCCTCTGAGCGGCTCAATGAGATTGTCCAGTGGACTAGGGACAGATTCAATGAGACTCTTGAAAAGGCAAATTACGTGCGCTCTCAACTTAGCCGGACAAGTGGTGGATTTTCTATGAAGAAGGAAGGAGGACAAGAAGGTGGTAGTTCAGAGAAATCAACATCTCATAGTCAAGGTGGTCATAGTCACATTTTTGATGCCAGACAAACACTTGGTAACGTTACAGCAGAGAAGTTGATTTATGACAGAGCAATTGAAATATCTAGACAAGCTGCAGTGAATGAAGTTGTTGGTGAAGACCTTTACGAATGTGAGATTGCTTATGAAACATCAATATGGATGCTTGAAGCTTTACTTGATTATGGTGGAAAGATTCCTGGTGAAGATGGTGGCGCAAAGGCTGAAGTCAGTTATACATTTGTTGATGGTAGCCAATCTGGAGATGATACATCACTTGATGATGAAGATGTTGAGACAGTTAAAAAGTTCATTGCAAGTATTCGATATCGTCTTGAAGCACTACTTCGAAAAGTTCAAGCAATGCAAGTTGGAACTAGTACTCAACAGAGACGGGCTCCATCTATATCTAGACAGGCAAGCTATTTTTCTCGCGATGCAAGATTGTCGTCAAGTCCATCTTCTTTGCCAACATCGTAAATGGCTACCCCCTTTTTTTTTTCTTTTTCTTTTTCTTTTTTCTTTTTTTTTTTTTCTCATTGGTTAGTTTGGAGTTTTTTCGGTGGCAATTATATATGAAAGATTTATTATCTATTGAAATGGCTTCAGTTGATGCTAAATTTTTTAAATTTTTTTTTTCTATCATGTCTTTTTAGTTTTTGATTTTGAGTTTTTTCTGCTCCCTCCTGTTTTTGTTTGTTTTTATTATTTTTAAGGCGCCGGTGGTCGGTGGGGATATGGTTTGGTTTGGTTTGGTTCGGTTCGGGTTTGGCAGTTTTCATACGGCTTGGGTTTTTTTTATGGCTTTGTTCATTGTTAGATATCTTCTCTTTTTATCTTATTATTATTATTATTATTATTATTGTCTTTGTGACTTAGGCTAGGAATGTCGGTTCTATATATATATATTTTTTCTTCTTCTTCTTTTTCAAGGGTTGGGTCCTGTTTATAGTTTCTTAAAGTGAAAATTGCTGATTCGAGTGCATGATATTGATCTGCTAAAGATAAATTTCTTCCTAGCTGGAGATGAAAATAAGTTCAAGAAGACAGATGACATAGAAATATTTTTTTCTTTTTTTCTTTTTTTCTTTTTTTCTTTTTTTCTTTTTTCTTTTTTCTTTTTTCTTTTTTCTTTTTTCTTTTTTCTTTTCACATTTTATATTATTTATTTATATATATATATATATGTACAAGTTCTCATAATAATACGTTTGATATATTCCTCGCCACTAACATGCTAATAAAATAAAACAAAAAATAAAAATAACATTCCAACAGCTCAGCACGTTAGACTTTGGAGGGATGCCACCAAGCAGTGGGTTTCTCTCGACCATCCTTTTGAATTTGCAATTTACGTCTAATGCCAACAAGATGAGCACGAGCGTATAAAAGTGAAAATGAAGCTAAAAAGTATATACAACCAAGATAAGCAATCACATAACGATAATGAAGTTTATCACCAATTGATCTAATTTCTAAAGCAATTGTCTCTGAACAAAGAGCCCATGGAACAATTGTTACCCAAAGTAATGACATTGCACTTGGTAATTCACGTAATCCAACAACATCAGCCATAACTGCAGTACTCATAACCCAAAATGTACCAATAAATGCTCCATTAATTAGGGCGAAAAAAATCATAACTCCATAACTTTGTGTATTCATCCAAATAACTAAACAAGTAAGACCACCAATTGCTGTTGAAAAGCATGACCATGTTAAATGTCCAAATTTATCACTTAATATTCCAACTACAGGTCTTCCAATAAAATTTCCAAGATTTACACAAGCTGTAATTACGCCTGCTTCATTAGATGTAAGACCTAAAACGGATATAGAATAATTTGACGCAGAGAAAACAGTACCAAAGTAAGCTGCTAAACTTAATGACCCCCATAGTGATACACTCCAAAATGGAAGATTCCTAGTCATATTAATATCCAAAACTTTGTATTTATGACGAGTCAAGTTAGGTGGCACCCTTGTTAACCATACGCATACTGCACTGATAGAAAATTGGATTATAGCTGTTATCCTGAAACTCCAACCTAGACTGAGATGATTGATCATGGCAGGCGCAGCCAAGGAGAAGATAAAGCCTCCAAGTCCACTACCACTCGTGCATAACCCCAATGCGAGCCCTCTTCGACGATGGAACCACAAGGATGGAATTGGAATACTTGTGGAATAAAGCAGTCCCATTCCTAAACCAAATGCTACACCTTGAGTGAGAAAAAGATGCCAAATCTCCGTAGCCCAAGATGCACATAAAAGACCTAGCGCTTCGAGTGTCAACCCTATAGCCATAGGTATATGATGAGAATCGAGTTTATTGACGAGATAATTCGATACTGGTGCCATAAGAAGAGGTAGAGCAGCTGAAAGTCCAATAACGAATGCATATACAAGTGGTGTAGTCCCTGGAAATGTCTCATACTCTAGATAATGAGCAAGGTATATACCAAAACTTGCATTCACCCCCCAAGTCACAGCATTGATCCCCAGTTGTGCACCTACAACAACCCATCCGTATCCCCCATCAACGATCTCATCGGCAACATTATCGCTTTCGCCTGATTTACCCCCGTCTACCTTGACATCGTTTTTTGTCATCCTTTCTTCAACACTATTGGAACTACTGGGAAATAGCTCTGGCAGCTCATATTCTACCTCATTTAGCTCGTCTCCGGGCATAAAAATAACATTTGATGGCATGGCATCATCAGGCTCATGGATACCCCTTTCCACCTTGAACATTGCGGTGACAAAGTATACAGATTCTTCTGCCTTGTCGATCCCGCTCGACCAAGTTCTCGGGAAGAAAATAAACTTTTTCGAGTCGCGCCCCGCCACATGCGGCGAATAACCGACATTCCTCCCAAAGAACAATGGTGGGAATTTAGGCTAAAATCCCGCTGAAAAGCAAAAAAAGGCTTTTATACCTAATTGGGTAAAAAGGTACGATTTAGAATGGTAAAATGCAACAAGTCGAAGCAAAAAAGCATCCGACAAGACTAGATAAACAAACGATAAATATACTCGAGAGAAAACAATGTATCCTATAGTGCTATAGTGGTAATAGTAGATCTGTAATTTTCAGCACATATTTTCCCGTTTCGTTGTCGGAAATGTCCTTTTGTAAGAATTGGTTGGTTCCTTGTAAGGGTAGAATGGGCGTGCGATGAGCAATGTTTACGGGTAAACTTGGTCTGAGTCCTCCTTAGAATTATTCCGCTAAACACTTACATCCACCGTCGACCCGAAAAAAAAAAACGCAGGGAAGCAAGTCGAGATTGCAATAGGGCCTAGGCTTAAATTTCTAAACTAAAGGTTTTGCAATGGCCAAACGGAGGCGATCAAGCGCCGACCTTTCAGACGTTGATAAATCACCCGAAAGTCAGAGCCAACAGCACAATCATGCAGATATAGGCAATTCGAATAATAACGTTAGTGAAGGTGGCACGACGAATGGGGATGCTAATAGCTCCAAAGATCTGCCCCTGAATTCCGTGATTACTACCGATGATACTGCTGTCTCAGGAAAGGAGAAGGCAGATTCTATTCCATACGGGGATGGTAGTGCACAAGCACAAGTCGCCTCTAGTAGTATAAAGAAGAAGCATATGGTAAGTCAGACGCCTTCACCAATACCCCCGCAGGCTTCTGGTAGGCTAAGGGTATCACGAGCGTGCGATCGATGCAAACGGCAAAAGATAAAATGCGATGGGCAGAAGCCATGTCGAATGTGCCTACGGTACGATTGCGAATGTACATACGGAAATCCCCAGCAGACAAATAAACAAAGTGGTACAAACAAATCACATCGACATTCTGGTGGTACCACGAATTACTCATCAAAGCTCACCGACAATGTTAGTGTTGATGAAGTTCATAGAGGTACTCAGCAACGTGACGAGTATGGGATCGAGAATGGATCTAATAAGGATCGTCGCAATCATAACAATAATCTCAGCAGGCCCTATCGGATGAGCGGTACGTTGGATAGCTCTCAATATGGAGATGATAACTCATCTTCCACTTCAGAAACACGAGTCCTTCGTGAGCGGATATCCCAGCTGGAGAGTCTGTTGATTCAAATCTCTAGTCAGCGACCAGAGGAGACAAGGAAAGTTTATGAACAAACCGAGACGCGCAAATCAGAATCTGAAAAGCGTAATGATAAGCGAATATCTACACTTTTTGATAATCAGTTTGCAAGGACACAAACTGGAATTGGCACCATATTTGAAACTTCAAAAGATAGATTTATATACGCAAATGCTATAACTTATGCATTCTTTCAATCAAGATTACTTTGGAATAATTTAACCCCAGAAATGCGAAGGGTTGTGACTGCGCCAAGGATTCAAGCATATGGATGGAATATGAGTGGAAGCCATTTTCTACCTCCTAGAAGTTTTTATCGAACTCCAAATCTTGTACCACAAGAGGAAGGGCTTAGATTATTGGATTTCTTTTTCAAATTTGTGAATCCGGTCTTTGCTATACTATATGAAAAGAAATTTCGCAAAATGGTTTCTGTACAAATGGCACGAACAGATCAATGTGAATCAAGAGTTTTCACTGCTCTTTTACACATTGTTTATGCAATTTCACTTCGATTTTCTGAACATGAGCATCAATACCGATCTGGACTTGAAGAGAGTCTGTTTGAAGATGGATATGCTATTATTGAGGCATTCTCTTTTGAATGGGAAAGTCTCGAGATTATCCAAGGTTGGTTACTCATAACACTTTATTTGAGGACGACTCATCGACAATGTTCAGCATGGAGTGCGCTTGGCCGGGCAATTCGTATGACTATGGGTATGAGCTTGATGTCTAATATGGAACCATTTGGAAGTGTTACACGTGAGACTATTCAAGCTAGGCGTAATGTTTTTTGGTCAGCTTTTACATTTGATGCATTTCTTTCAACAGAGGGTGGTCGTGTAACTTCATTCCAATTAGAATCAATTACATTACCATTACCTAGCGAATATTCAGATGATGGATGGTCTACACCAATATCTCATGCATTAAATATGCTTGCAGTTGTTTTATTAAAAAATAGGCAATTTAGAGGTGAATCATGCGCAGATAAAGTAATTCAACAGGGATTAGCGGCATGTGATCAACATTTAACAGAATATGGATTAGATCAAGATCTTGCAGCGACTCCATCATCAGCAGGTTTACAACAGCAAGTTCCACCATCAATTATAGCATTTTTAAGACTTTCTTATCATGAAGTTGTTTTGACATATTATTTATATGAAAGGATGCCAAAAGATGAAAGGACTCAGATTTTAAATAGAGATGAATGTTTACAATCTGCTGATGGAATAATATCTACACTTGAATCATTAAGGCAAACAGATGAATCTGAGATACTTAGGCCCTGGTGGTTAACAATGTCTTGTATATATTCTGCAGGGATGATTTTTAATGCTGATATGGCTAGTAATCTTGCACTTGGAGCTTTACATCATCAACGACAATTATCTAAATGCATTGAATTACTTGAATATTTGGTTAGTAAGAATAGGTTCATCATGGCTAGGGAAGCTCTATGGGCATTAAAGACTGTAGTCAGCATGACTACAGTTAATGTCTCAGATGTTTTACAGGGACTACATTCAGTTAATATGCATCAAGCAGATTCTGAAGCTGTTAATAAGGGGAGGTCACCAGCAGTCCTTTTAGAAAAGGATGCTTCTACCAAGGGGGGAGAAGATGCAGGTGTCATGGATGCATCTGGAAAAAGACAGCAACAAGAGCGACAGCAACAACAACAACAGGGGGTACAAAGTAACGTTTATGGTGGTGGAGTAAATCCCGATCAACAAAGGCTTCAGCAACAATCATTACTCGGTGGTGGTAGTACAACAACAGGAGGGCAACAACAAATCAATCCAACACTTGGTTTACCTTCAGAGTTCAACCTTGACTGGTTCAATCAGTGGACATGGGATATTGAGAATGCTCTAACATTGGGTGTTCCAAACCCAAATAATGCACAATTACCACCGCCTCCAACAACAACTGCTACTACAACTACACATACCCAGACTTCACCTCCTGAATAAGGACTCATTTATGATGACTACCAAATTAGACAATTTTTCTTTTTTTTTTCCTTTCTTTCTTTCTTTTTTTTTTTTTTAATGACATATATAAAACATAGATCTAACATGTAAAAAGGGATTTCTATTTATTATGGGGAGAGGACATTTTTCTTGTGTATTTTTTTTTTTTTTTTTTCTTATCTCTTTTTTGAATCTACTCCTCTTAAAAACTATCGTATATATCTCCTACATCTTTTCTAGGAAGCGCTCCTCCAAAAGGAACTGGGGGGGATTCTATAAAACCATATCCCGCCAATTTGTGTAGCGGTTTATAAAAGCGCTTTTATTATGTTTTGCCTATTATGAGAGAAAATTATATTATTATCCAATCAATGTCTGGAAAAATAAAACCAAACAATGCCTGAAAAAAGAAAAAAAAAAGAAAAAAAAAAACAAAAACGACGAATAAAATTTCATGCGCCACGTGATGAAGATGGTTTGGTTGTAATTGGTTCATACAAATCATCATCCTTGTCATCCTGATTTATATTATTTTCAGTAATTGTATTAATATTATAACTTGTTGTAATTTGTTCATTATTCTGAATTCTTTCTTGTCCTTCATTGTACACATCGTTAATGTATACTACTTGTGATCCTGGCTGCTGCACAATATTATTATTATTATTATTTTCGTAAATGATGTCGTCTTCTCCTGGAACAAGAGCAGATTCCAGTGTAGCATCATGTGTGTACTCAGCAGAACCAAGTTCATGATCTTGTCGAGGTACTGATATTCCATTATCGTATGCGCTATTCTCATACACAGGCTCACTTGCCATCTGTTCAAGACGTATCCTTTCCGCTTCCAATTTATCTATTGCTGTTGTATAGCCATCCATAATTGGCGGTGGAGGCCGATCATCTGTAAATTGTGGAAGATATTCATAAGGAGGTGATGAAGATGATTCATTCTCAGATTGGCGTGTCGCTCCAAATGTTGCAATAATCTCCTCCTGTTCAACATCTTCTAAAGCAGGAGCTGTTGCAGTTATATTATATTCCATACCTGGTGGTTCAGAGGGAAGTAAATTTCGTTCCATCTCTTGAATTCTTTGTTTCTCATTCATACTTGGAATTGAACCAGTATCCAAAAATTGATTGTATGGTGCGCTTTGCACTCGTGCAACTGGTGTCATATTTTCTCTTGCCATTGCCCTTTGATATTGAGCAAAGTAATCTTCTTCTTCTTCTTCTTCTTCTACTACTCCATGTACTGGTGCGTGTTGACTTCCCGTCCGACGAGGTCGGTGGGGTTCAGAAGGCAAACTGACTTTTGTAGGTACTGGCTTTGACCTTTCAGTACCTATTATTATATCTAAAGTTGTAGCTGCAACTCCATGTTTGCGTCTAATAATATCAGGATTAACTAATCCTGTAGGAGCAGGAGTTAAACTATTATCTGTTGCTTCAACTTCGAGTCCACCTGCTAAATCCACAAGAACTTCAAGAATATATCTAAAAGTAACTAGGCTGCATCCTTTAACTGTTGGGAATGTATCAGGAGGTATACTAATATTTGCATTTGTTACTGTGGTTAATGTTTGTGGGTCAATGTAAAGTGGGAAGGTACCTTGAGACAAATCTTTGCGAAAAAGTTGAACAGATTTCCCAGTCATTAACCTTGTTAATCGAGCAAATGTGATAATGATACCTTTGACGCTCTTAATTGGAGTTACATGTCGAACAGTTACCCTTACAGGTATAAGCTCACCCTTGAGTGCACCAGACGACCCAATTTCGGATTTAATGGTAATTAACCCTTTATCTTGGCCTCTTGCAACTTCAACAGTCATAACTGAGGGTTTAGGTGCGGGAAGCTTGGAAACATCTACTGGTACTTGGGCAGATATTGCCTTCCAGCATTTTAGTTCACGATGTCCACCAAGTCGTTTTACACACGCATTGAGATGATAAGAGATTGATCCTCGCTCAAACTCAACACTAGTGAAAACATTCTTTACAGGAACTTGTAGGGAGAAACGAAATTGATGTTCACCAGCGGGTAGTAGCAAATTCTTTGATGTTGCATCCTTTGTATCTCCCCAAAGGGTTAAATTCTCTTGTAATAGATTATGCTTATAGGATGAGACATAAGCAACGACATTATTGAGTATAATTGATCCTTTAAAACTGAGCTTGACATATGCAACAGATGTATCTTTTGCAAGATCAACAACAACTTTGCCTTGATATCAACCTTATAGTTAGCATTTTCTTCTCATCGATTTAAAACTTGCTCATTCGGCGCTGTCAATTCTTACCTTGAATAATACTCCCTGGGTACCAAACACGATGTGGTTCATCGAGTATAATATAAAAATCTCGGATAAGGGGTTTAGATATCCTACCTAAATGTGAAAGTCCCTTCTTGCTGAGAAAACTTGAAGCCCATGATGAAGTACTCGCTGTTGTAGTTGACCGTCTTGATGATGAAGTTACACTCGAGGAGCCAGTTGTTGTTGTATTGGTATTGGTATTGGTATTGGGCTGTGAAAACGACAAGGACTGAACATCGTCGTCAGTGTTACCGTTCAGCTGAGGCGAAAACGGCATTCATGGGGGCCTCAGCGAAAGATTTAGACAAGCTGACTAAACAAAAGAAATGCCCTCCCTAAGGTCTATACTATATAAATCTCCCAATTGGCTCGTTGGCGATGGTGTTTGTGTTGTCGTGAAGAAGGAGTAAGGAAGGGCCATCCTCCCAAAGTCGGCAGGTGGTAACGGACTGAAAAAGCGTTAAAAATATTGAAAAATTGATCTATTTTTTTCTTTCTTTCTAATTTCTATTCATCTATCGTATCTATAATCATTGTAGAATTAATTATTTTTATTCAACTCCTGTAACCTGAAATACGATCCCAGCCCATTTTCAGGTTGCCATTTTGTAATTTACGTTCCCACATACCACCATTTCCTCTTGCTACCATTATTGTTGCAATACCAATAATTGGTCCACGTTGTGAAAGGAGAGATTCATTTACTCGTGTAAATGTATAGCGACCAAATGCCCAATTGATAATGTAAACTCCTGCAACACCTTCAATAATTGTACGAACAATCATCTTTATCCTGTAAACTTCATCCTTTGGTGCAAGCTCAAGAAATTCAATTAAACCATTACTGTCAACGTAGTCTGTGTCAGAATGATCTGATTCAAATTTAACAGTGATAGTTTCAATCTCTGACTCATGTTGGTCATCATCACCATGATGATGTTCCTGGGCGTCGTGCGCTTCATGTTCAGAAGGATCGAATCCAAGCTGAGAATCTAAACCCATAATTATACTCCAATCGACTTGTCCCTTATTAGATTTAACTTTTGGTGTATCAGTATTGAGATCATTGACTCTATCCCAGACCAAGTCAAATTTCCGTTCATCGACTAGTTCCCATTTATTAAAAACAATGAGATCTGTGTATTGAGCTTGTAATGCTGCAGTTGGTGATCGATCATCGTATCCTATGTAGAGTTAGCATATATATGTATATATTGAGATTTACAGATGACATACCTTGAAAATTCTCCACATCAACCATATTAACAATTCCATCTAATCGAATACCCGAATCAGGTGGCAACTCATTCTTTAAAATTTGTGCATCGAGTTCATCTGCAAGTTGACGAAGTTGAATACTTAAAGCAGCAGGGAATGCACTACCAGAAGTTTCAATAAAAATTCTATCAGGATTATATTGTGTTTTTAATTCAAGTACTGAATCTCTCATACGACCAGTCATAACACAACATAAACATCCATTAATCATTTCTTTCATCCCTGCTAAATTACTACTTCCTGATTGTTGTTGAGCTAATTGCGAATCAATTTCAACATCTCCATATTCATTCTTTAAAAGGCAAACTTTATATCCCTTTGGAAGGCCACTTAGTAACGCTGGTTTATTTTGTCAGCCCTTCTTTCTATTTTTTAAAAAAGTAGTACAATCCTTACAAAGAATGGTAGTTGTTTTGCCGGCCCCTTTAAAGTTATTGTTAGCTGCTAAGGCGCTCAAACAGGATGGAAAAAAAAAATTGAATAACACCACAATACCTAAAAATCCTGTAAACACTGTAATTGGAGTCGGAGAGTTTACACTGGGTTCTGTATCGGTCGTCATAATTAATGATATTTTTTAATTGCAAGATTTGTTTCTAGTTGTTGTGTTTGTTGTCTTGTCTCTTGGTTTTTATTCAAATCGGATGTTTAAATTTATATTTCAATTTCCGATCTTGACTCAATTAAGAAACAACGCGATGAGCTTGAGCCGCACTAGTGTCTCTCCCAACATGAAAAAAAAAAAAAACCCAATTTTCCCGGGAAACTTTACTTCTGGGTGGAAAGAAAGAACAGAAGAATATTGGATGAAGGATTTTGTGGTATAGATGTCGCACTATGCTGTGCTTGGTTTAGATGACAATAAAGATTTAACACAAAGGGATATTAGGAGAGCATATCATCGAGCACTACTTGATAATCATCCCGATAAGCAATCATCATGTAATAATAAATCAAGAATATCAGTAGTCAGGATAAAACAGGCATATCATATACTGTCTGTACCGGAAAATCGTTCAGAATATGATAGCCAATTATTATTAAATACTAAAACTGGTGCATCAAGAGGTGAATTGACTTCACCATTACACTTTGCAGAAATTCTTGATCTGAGCGATTTGAAATATATAGAAATTCCAGAATTAATAGCTCCTGATATTACCGATATATTAAGACAAGAAACTTCTTCACCACCTTATGCATGGTTTCACCCTTGCAGATGTGGTGTCCATGGAGGATTCTGGGTTACTGAGGATATGCTCGAATTACAGCAAGCAGACTACAACAACGACGATGAGCTTGATACAACCCAATTGGGTGAAGCCTATATCCAGTGTATAGGATGTAGTACCTGGATCAAGGTTCAGTATGCCGTAGTTGACGAGGATTAAAAAAAAAAAAATGCAGTAAATGATATTATTATTATTATTATTAATTTTTTTTTTTTTTTTATCTACTGCAAACCTTTGAAAAAAAAGAAAAGACATTTTAATTCCTCCAATTTATTACTTGCATTCGAGAGAGAGGGGGGGTGAACAAGAAGAAGAAAAAGAAATCTCATGATTAGGAAAGAAAAACTGAAGGGCAAAAAAAAAAAGAAAAGGAATACAAAACACAGATGGGGATGCTGCGTGAGTTAGAATAAAGGGGGGGCAGGAGGTTTTTTTTTGCAAACTAGAAGTCAAAAAAAAAAAAATAGAGAAAAATATTAAATGACCCATGCAAAACAACATGACTCCGTAAAAAAAAAAAAATCTGATTTCAATAGAACCAAAAAAAAAAGAAAAAGAAAGCTCCCTCCCTAATATCCATACCCATTTGCGTAACCGGTTGGCATAGCCATTGGTCTAGCACCATTAGTCAAGCTACCAGTACTAAATGCGCTTAATTGACCAAATGCATCAGGAGAATGAGCACGCTCTTGCTGCATTTGTCTTTGTTGCTCTAATGAAAATGGATTATTAGATCCAGTCTTTTGAGCTTGCAAAGGATGTGGCGCTTGTTGTTGCTGTTGTTGTTGTTGAAATTGCTGTTGTTGCTGTAATTTTGCAAGCTGATCAGGTTGGGGAGGCACAACAGGACTCGAGTACATACCGGGATACTGGTAAAGGGATAATATAGCAGGTTTAGCTACGCCCGGATTATAACCAGTTTGTTGAGCCGACATTGGCTGAGAATTATATCCCGTAGGCATCTGTTGTTGATAACCTGTAGGCTGTTGCTGAAATCCAGGCTGTTGCTGAGGCTGTTGCTGATATCCTATAGGTATTTGTTGATATCCTGTAGGCTGCTGCTGTGGCTGATATCCTGTTGTTGTTGTTTGCATTTGTTGCTGAGGTATCCCTGTTAGATAAGGGGATTGAAAAGCACCAGTTGGCTGTTGACTGATAAATCCATTATTTACCATTCCTGTAGGTTGAGGAGGTAATAATTGAGGAAATGATGCATTAGTAGCTTCTTGAGATAATGGCATACCAAATCCGTAACTTTGACCTGTAGGATTAGCATTAACACCAGTCATATCTTGTCCAAGAAATACAGATGATTGAGGTTCCTTATATAATGATTCTACATTAGATGGTCTAGTATTACCATTAAATGGGTTAGAAGCAGCTAAATCATCAGTTAAACTTGCGACTGAAGTTGTAGTATCAGCACGCCTCCTAGGTAAAGGAGGAGGAGCAGCAGCAGCGGTTGATGATGGTGTCTCCTCAGAGTCACCATCTCCAAAATGTCGGCGATCACGATCAGCTAAAAGAATTTCAACAGCTTCACGAACGCGACCATCTCCAAGTGTAAGTGCTTCTATATTACGATCAATATTGCGAAAACCTCGTCTCTCTAATTCACGATTTTCATTAGCAAATTCACGAATTTGACTAATATTAGCTGATGCTCCTGTAAGTTTTGCTGGTGGCCTAGAACGGCTTTTGCCTCGATGGTTACGTCCAGTTGATTGAGCACGAAGTCGTCGAACTGACCGGCTACTATGAAAGGCAGGTTCATCATGATCATCGCCATAGTAATCACCACCACCATTATTTCGGCGATTGCCACTTGTTCGGTTTCTAGAAGATCTTGCTCGTCTATCATCTTCATCATCAGAGTAATAATTATCATGATCTGCAGCACGATATTTTTCACGAATAAATCGTTCCATGAGAAGATCATTCTCTTCAGCTCCCAAAGGTGGATATCTATCAGCAGGATCAGGCGCGAATTTTTGATTTGAGCGTCTATTACCCATTCTCTTCATCTGTTCAATATCTGAATCGGACCATGAATCTAGGGTTGGAGATTTTATTTTGGATATATGACTACCGAGTTTGCGATGAATTCCAGCACATCGCATGCATAAGAAGATTCCCAGCTGTAACAGACCGGTTAGAAAGGGAAGAGACAAAAAAAAAAAAAAAGAGCAAGCACTTGATACTTACATTTGAACTTGCCCATGCTGAATTAGTTAAAAAGAAGGAGGGATTAAAAGTCAGTAAAAAAAATATATTCCGTGACAGGATAAGACGACGACGACGATAGTACTCACATGGATAAGGAGTTCCACAGTCCGCACATTTATTATTTCCAGGTACATCCTCACGTAATTGCTGTAATGTCTGCTCATTACGAGCACTTTGTTTCCGCGACATTTTATATTATTCTTTTTACCAAAGGTGTGTGACGTATTTATCAAGTAAATTATAGTTGTTGCGCACACCAGGGGAAAAAGAAAGAGAAAACAAGACAAGTGGTGCCAAAAACTAAACAGAAAAAAAAAAAAAAAAAAAAGAAAAACCTAATAATCCCCTTCTATATTAAAAAACGGGTGGTTATCGTTCCAAATTTTACCTCCTCCAAATTATTTCAACTCTCTTTGTTGATATATTCTTCCTTTAGATTTGAAATTGATTTTTGGTAACGATTTCTTTTTTTGGGGGGGGGGAGAGGGGAGTTTTGTAATTCTTTAATATAAAAAGGGAAAGAATCCGTTTGCTCGCCAAAACCATCCCAGGTTGTGCGGCTGGTCGGGAGATTTTACGGGCTCAATCATTTGTGTTTTTTTTTTTTTTTCTTCCCGAACAAACCGGTTAACTTTATGGATGTGGATGACAAACCGACTAGCCGAGAAAACAACTCAACAACGTATTAATAAGATGATGATGGGCATTGAATTTTGCTAACATACAAAATAACAAGGCTTTTTTGGCGCGTAGATTATGAAAACTGAAAAAAGAGTACTGTATTATTGTACATATAGTAAAACAAGAAAAAACAAAATAAAAAAAAAGCACAGCAAAGCAAAGCAAAGCACTCCATACCATAACAACGTAAGACCCGGGGGGAAGTTATCTTTCGATATCAAGCAAGATCAGAATATATAAGAAAACAGGGAAAAAACTTTTTTTTTTTTTTTTTGGTGGTATTGTTTTTTTTTTTTTTTCCTTCATATAAGATTCCTTGTAGAATAAAAATTTTACTCCTTCTTTGCATCTACTTCTGGTACAGCAGGGTGTACACCGTCTTTTGTTACTGGTGCTTGGGGTAGTGGTGGTGGTGGAACATCCTTGTTTGCAGTTGGTGTAGAAGATGATTCATTGTTATCGCTATCACTTGAGTGGTAACCTTGGAAAACTGATGCGCCAACTTCATTTGCATCAGCTCGAGATTCTAAATCACGTTCACCAATAACTTCATCAAAGAGAATGTGCTTATCAATTCCATCAAGTTCTTCTTGTTCACTTACTCTGAAATGAAGGTATGGAATATAGTTAATAATGAGCATAAGAAGTAGAGAAACAGTAAATGACCATGCGACAGTTGATGTGATTGCAGCAAGCTGATATCCAAGTTGAATATAGTGCTCATTAACCCAACCAGAAGCTTCAGTAACTCCATCTAATCCACCAACCCAGTCGGCAGCAAATAACCCAGTTAGGAAAGATCCAATTATACCTCCAATAGTATGTAATTTAAAAGCTTCAAGACCTTCATCAACCCCTAACCAAGCATTGACATTATTACAAGCATAACATCCTACAGCAGTAAGGAATCCAATAAGACCAGCAAAGTAAACCGGGACAAACCCAGCAGCGGGTGTAATACCAACAAGACCAGCAACAACACCTTCACAAGCACCAACAAGAGTAACTTTACCCTTACGGAAAATAATATCCATAGCAGACCAACCAAGAACTCCAGTACAAGCTGCAAGATTAGTATTATTTAAAACGTAGGCAGATCGAACGGAAGCATTACCAGTAGAACCACCATTAAAACCAAACCAACCAAACCAAATTAAAGCAGCTCCAATAGCGATTAAAGTAGTATTATGAGCGGGATATTTATAAGCACGTTGAGCAGGGAGTTGAGGATCTTTTCGTCTACCGACAACAAGAGCCATTGCAAGTGCACCACAACCAGAAGAGATATGAACGGGACCACCACCAGCGAAATCAAGAGATCCTAAATTAGTAAGCCAACCATTTGAATTCCATGTCCAATAAGCGATTGGGCAATAAACGACGGTAGCCCAGCAAAAGCAAAAAATGAGTAGTGGTAAAATACGTGTTCGTTCATAACCACCAGCAATCATAATAAGAACGGTAATTTCAGCAAACATACATTGATAAATGCAGTATAAAATTTCCGGAATATAACCGACAGGTTCAGCAATAACATTACGTAAGCCAGCATTAGTAAGGGTACCCAAGAAGGAGCTACCATTATCAGCATAAGCAAGGGAGTAACCCCAAACAAACCATTGAACACCAGTAACAGAAGTAACAGCAAAAGATAAATAAACCAGAGTTGCAGCAGCCTTCCGTCGGGCAAGACCAGAATAGAAAAGTCCAAGACCTGGTATAATAGTATAAACAATACATGATGCGGCTAACATCCAGGCTACGTGGCCCCATGCATTTGCTTCATAATATGGGATATTAACGTCCCAAACTTTTGAATTACCACCAGCAGCAGTGTCGAACTCATCTGGCACGACAACCGCGCCAGATGTCATGTTGAGAGACGTAATGTCTGATGAGTCTGACATTGTGATTTGGATATGAGTGGGGGGGAGGAGGAGGGCGGTGGTCTATGTTTATATATAAATGTATATAAAAAACCAAGAATCCTTTATCAGTCACCATATTTTGAGTCTTTATCCCTGTATATCTTTTTCTGTCGTCCCGGCCGATGATTTCCATTGAAATGATCGCTTGACGCCGCACGCTTTCCTTGTTTGGGGAATGTTGTTTAAACCTAATTGGGGAGGGTTTTTTTTCTAAAGCTAAACTAGACATCGACGACTCTTTTTTATTATTATTACACATGCAATAGGTACGACGGGTACAGGGAGCTGCAACTGTATTTGGAATTGGAAATTTGAATGAATCAAAAAAACAAAAAAAAAAAAAAGAACAAAACCGATTTTGCCACACTGAGTCTTTAAAGAAAGAGATTTTTTTTTTTTTAAAAAATCCACATCCACATCAACATTCCAAGAAGAAAAACGAATTGGGGCAGTTGGACCTGTCTTGTACCTTACTTCATGTTGTCAATTGATTAAGGTTTTTTTGTTTTTGTTTTTTTCAAGACCTGTTATCTATCTACTGCTGGTAGGCTGTAATATTATTTTGCTTATCTGAACTTTACCATATTGGGATTAAAAGACAGCGGCGTGATTTTGGAATTGCATTAACAAGTTTATCGATAAACTAGCAAAACAGAAAAAAATTCTTATCTCTAGCCAATGACTCTCTGCCAAGACCAAACCTAAATAGGTAATTGAGACTAAACCTTTTTTCTTTTTTTTTTTTCCCAATCCAATTGAAAGGGCAGCAAAGTGTTTTGTTCTGGACGTTTAAATGAGTCGAGTAGATTTGGCTTACGCAGTTGGAAAAGTACATTGTTCTAAGAAAATAACTTGACATTTTACAAGGAAAGTTTCCTGAATAAGAGACATGTTGGAGAGATGATTCATTTCTTTGAACCCTCCCCCCCCCTAGTTTGTTTATTGTTATTTTCAATTTTTCAATTTTCTTATCTATTACCCGTACGGTTGGTTCCCAAAGTCAAACTAGATAAAAGGAGAACCCCTTCTTGTCTTGTGCTTTTGCGACTTTGTAAAAAATAAAAAATAAAAATAAAAAAGCAATAATTATCGTTGTTTCTTCTTTTCTTTTGCCAAGAAAGTAACATCATTAGCTATTTATGCGGGAATAAATACGTAAAAAAAAAAAAAGATAGATTTTTGTTTGTTAAAAAGTTAACTATAGATAACAACGTATTTTGGATCAATCAAAAAATTAAACAGCAAGGACAGCAGATCATCATGAGGGAATATGATTGTATCATTGGCAAGTTTGCAACGCTATGCCGCAAGATACCACTAGATCAATTTAAGCCAGGTTCTGTTCTGTTCTGTTCTGTTCTGTTGCTTTCTTAGTTTTTCCGGGTAGTTTTTTGAATCGGGTGCACGTGATGTAAAAGATCCGATTTGCTACACTAACTTGATGGATGGAGCCTATTTGACCAATGAGCTACACCCCGCATAACCGTCAAAAGACGACTACTTGTTATGAAGCAAAAAAGATAAAAACTCCCAGAAACTAAAAGGGGTTAAGCAAGTCGAGGATCGTCATTTTTTTTTTTTCTCGATTTTCGAGACATTGCGGATCCATGAGATTGGGCTAGATGACAGGAGGTTTGTTTTGATTGATAATAATAATAATATATAAATAATAACAATACATATTTTTAACAGGGTTGCGTCTGGTATCGTGGCAGCAACAAACTCACCACCATCACCACCACCATTCTCGGGGTGGTCAAGAAAAGCATGATATCCTCCCAATAATAGGCCATCATCATAATCATCATCATGAGGTTTGGTTAAATTTTTGGCAAACAGCTCCCCAGAGAATATGGAGAAGAATACCAAAATCCAAGAGAATCTACATATATATTGGGATTGTTTCAATATTGACAATATCATTCTTTCAAGCAGCTCTTAATGGAGTTATACCATCAGAATGTCCAATTGTTAATGGGAAATACCCTGCAAGATTACTTGAATGTAATTCACAATTATGGGAGCATGGATCAGCATGTGGAATTAATGGACGACAATGTTGGCCATCAGATGATTTATTTACATTTAGATGTCCATCAAATTGTAAATATCAAAGTACTGTTTATGATAATCGAATGATTGGGAATAAATCAAGTTTATATAAACCATATATTATTGGACCAAATAAGGATACTGGATTATATAGGGGAGATTCATTTATTTGTGCTGCTGCTTTACATGCGGGAGTTATTTCAAATATACATGGTGGTTGTGGAATACTTGAATGGTCAAGTGAGCCAGTTATTTATGATGAATCTTTGACAATGAATGGTTTAACTTCTACATCATTTGATGGTATATTTCCAATTTCATTTAAATTTCAATCAAAAAAATCTGATAGTAGTAGTAGTACATCATCAATTCATTGTACTGATTGGCGACATGAAATTATTACTTGTACAATAATTTCAAGTTTATTATTTGGTTATATAATTATTGATCCAATTGGATTTTTTTGGCCATTATTTATAATTACATATTGGTGTATTATATTAGTATCTGATCCACCATCAGTACCAATAACCGAATTAAATCCATTACAACATATTATTATGATTGGTTGGTCAAGATTTATTCCAATAATATTTATTGGGTTTGTTATATTTAATCAATGCGTTTGGCCATTATTAAATAATTTACAATCACAACTTTCTAAAGTATTATTATATATCCCATCATTATGGTGTGGAATTTTATTAAATTATACATTTGATCGGTTACCAATTGATCGATTTACAAGTAATGATTTAAATGCATTACCAGGAGCAAAATTTACTGCATTTATTTTATCAATTATTGTTATTATTGCTGCTATAGGTCAAATTAGGCAACTAAATCATGAAAAAATAAATTCATCTTACAAGTATGGATATATTTTAATCATTATTGGACTCATTTTATTGGCAATAATTCCAAATATATTACAATTTAGAATGCATCATTATTTAATTGCTCTTTTATTACTTCCAGGTACAATACCAAAATGTTCAATGTCACTTATTTATCAAGGATTTTTAATAGGTTTATTTATAAATGGGATTGCAAAATGGGGGTTTGCTTCAATTCTTGAGACACCTACTGTACTTGCAAGAGGTTCCACATCATCATTATCATTCCTTGATAATTGTACTCCATCATCATCTCCTGCCTTTTTCAATCAACAAGATAATCTCTTGATTAATGCTCATATCAACAGAATTAATCATACTTTGACAGCTTCATGGAATCAACATCAACAACCTACTATTGGTACACAATCATCAACTGGGTATAGTCTTATTATTAATGATGTTGAACGTTATAGGGGCCCTAATAATTCAATATCTTTAGATTTATCTATAAATGGTGGATTTTGGGGTCCACCAAATTTAATACATCATCATAATCATCACCTTTTTATTGATGATGACCTCCTACTCATTCAAACTCTGTATATACGCCTTGCAATGGTTGATACTCTTCACAATGTAGGAGAATACAGTAAACCGCAAAGAATTCTCCTGTAAAAGAAATTTTCGTCTTAAAAAATATATATAAAGTACAGTGAAAAAAAAAAAGGTTAAATAAAAATTTAAAACACCTAGTCCTTTTTTTTTTCTGCTTTCTTTTTTTTTTTTTTCTTTTATTTCCATTATGTACACAATGTTAGGCTACTCTTTTAACCATGGGTGTGCAAGTGCCTGTCCAACAGTTAAACGCTTTTTAGGATCAATCACAATTAAATGAGTAATTAAATTTTTTGCTTCTTCACTTATATTATCCCAATATGGTGAATAAAAAATGAATTTACCCTTTTTCACTTGATCAATTGTTGGTACCCTTTCTAATATTTGTCTTGTAAATGGTGGGAAACCAGCAAGACAAACATAAAGTAAAACACCAACACTCCACATATCAACAGGTTTTCTCATACTTGAATTATTCTTATTATTTTTACCATCATCATCATCATTTAATTGTTCTGGTGCTGCATATGTTGGTGTACCACATAATTTTGTCGCAAATGATGACTCTCCAACAAAATCGGCAAGACCAAAATCACAAATCTTTACCAATAATTTGCCATCATTCAACATTTTATTAAGTTTTTTCGTATTATGTAAATCGTCTTCCGTTATACTATCCGTTTCAGCTTCCTCTTTTGTTGCACTGAGTCTGTCAGTATCCTTATCAAATAGAAGAATATTCTCTGGTTTTATATCCCTATGTACAATATTTCGATCATGCAAATATTCAAGTCCAGCAAGAATTTGTCGAAATACAAGTTTGGTTGTAGATTCTGTTAATCGTTTTTGATCAACAATAAAATCATACAATTCACCAAATGATGCATATTCCAAAATTAAATACACACAATGATCTTGACGGTATATTTCACTCATGTGTACCAAATTAGGGTGATTTAAACTCATTAAAATACTAATCTCTTGTCCGCTCACATTGAACCTCTCATCAGGTTGATCTAAAAAAATTTTCGCAGCAAATTTGCGACCATTCTCTCTACAAAATGCTTCATATACATCAGCAAAATGTCCGTGTCCTACTCTTTTACCCAGTTCATATGTCTGACTAAAAGACTCCTTTCCATAGCTTGCTAATGTGATCCATTCATATTCCACCCCATTGCACAGTTTAATATTGGCTCCGCTATTCAGCAATGTACTTTTATATTGCTTCATCTGTTTACCGTCCACTTGGACTCCACTTGGACTCAAAGCTTCAACATACACACAACGCTCCGAGTTATTTCCGTTTGTGCAAATCTCCTATGTATGAAAGTTAGCCAACAGAAAAAAAAAAAAAAAATAAAAAAATAAAAAAAAAAACTAACCCCAAGCATGAGACAGTGGCGAGCAGAGATCCCGGGATGGTCGATCTTCAAGTTGCACTCACTATAAATTTGGAGAAAGATTAGTCCAGATAGAAGAAGAAGAAGAAGAAGAAGAAGAGCACAACAATGTTTATACATACTCGCTACTTCCTATTAGAAACCCCCCATTGATACTATGCCGAGCACAAGTATTCTTTCCAATCTCAGCGCTTGGGAGGTCTGACCTCAGAGGTGTCAAATACCCCCATACAGATGCAGATACTGAGGTATCTGAGCAAGTATCGCTTGAAGATTTGGCGTCGTCACAACACTTTTTCCCAAGCTCCTTTGATACTGCAATATTTGCATCGACAATATCTGATCCCGGGTGAGTATCAAAATTGCTTGACCTTGCTTCGGGTTCACCACCAACCATGTGGTCAGTTTCTAATTGCTCCGAGCTCACTTTTCGTTTGACACCTTTTCCAGACATGGCAATCCAATAGATTAAATTACGGCGATGACTTTTTCTTTTGTAGGAATAGTGGAAGAATTTTTTTTTTTTCTTTTTTCCCCTTTGCCTTGACGTCAGTTCACCAATTGGGTTTACCAGAGTTTTGGGCATTTCGGCTTTAAACGCCGCTTTGAACCGCACAATAAAAATCAGGGCACAGTGACGTTCCCCCCTGCCCCTCTTTGATGGATACAAACTTGCATATAATATATATAAAGCTTCTAGTCGCGTGCACCCTCCCCCCGTGTGCAAGTCAAAAAATTTTGATGTCTATTCGTAAAAAAAAAAAAAAGAAAAAAAAAATAATTACTTTGATTTTTTTTAGTAACTTGACCGTAATTATAAAGGAAAGGATAAAGGGAAAAAAATAAAATATATATATATTTTTTTTTTTTTTTCATCGTCGTAATGCTCAAAGTAAAATGAGTAAAAAAATTCATCATCAAGTTGGTGTAAAGTCTCTATCTATTTTATATATTTTTATTTTTTTATTTTTTTCACCGCGTCACTTTAGGTCTCTTTGACCCCTCCGTATTATGTACATTATTATTATTATTATTATTATTATTATTATTATTATTATTGTCTTGTGCGGCAACCAGACTGACAACTGACATTGCTTGATTATGATTGTTGTTGTTGTCAAAGGATGCTTTCCGCTTCTTATTGTCACTACTCGCTTGTATATCGCTGCTGCTGTCTCCATTATTATTATTATTAGACTTTTTATTACTATTGCCAGCAGATTTCTTACCACCACTAGAAGCAGCTTTTCCTTCTGAATGACTATACCGTTGCTGCTGTTTGCGATGAGTCCTCTTTTGTTCTTCAATCTCTTGTAAAAATACTTGTGGTTGATTCACCCTTAGCCATGCAAGAGCACTCATTGGGTTCCTCTCAGTCCGATCATGACAATCTGGTGTTGTGAAGACCATATCAACATTCTTGACCTTTTCCTTGTCTGCGGCTGGTTGGTGATTTGGTCCAACAACGGGGACAATTTGTCCAGATTCTTGATCCACCAACACTCCATCCTCATTATACCGATAATGATGTATTTTAGGACCCTTTTTGCTGGAACTTTTCTTTTTAGGTTTAGCAGAGTCAGATTGTCCCTCATCGTCATCCATAGACTGGTATACATAGTTGATAATATCAAAATTACTGTTGGATGAGTCTTGGCCAAGAGTATTGTAATGCCTCGCCTCATTATGTAGACTATCAAAGTCAACATCAACATCGACATTCATAAAGTTGAACCATAATTGCTTTAAATTATCGCGTAATGATATATCAGGATTTTCATGACTAGGCCTATCTGCGCCAGCAGTTGTGATTGGGTAAAGCTCATCGACCCGCTTCATTATATCCTCTAAAGTATTGTCCTTGTTGTTGCCACCACCACCAGTAGAGTTATTCATGTCAAGTAAAATATCCAATAAATATGCATTCTGCATTGAAAGTCGTTTGATCATACGGCGAGCGCGCAGATCAGAATAAAATAAAGAATCATTACCGTGCATAACAGAATCAAATGTAGCTCGCATTTTTTTATATTTTTTTCTAAAACTTTTGTAGGGTGGACGAGACTGCCCAGTAGTAGGTGGTGGTGTAGTAGTAGCGTCTGAGTCTCCTCCATTCGATTCTGTACCAGTTGTAGTATGGTGGTTATTGTTATTGCTACTGGTTATTGAAGGAGGCAGCATTTTATTCTTCACTTGGAGATCATTCCCATTCGTTGATGAAACGATGTTGTTTTCGTCACTCTTGTTGTTGTGCGCCTGAGATGGGAGCCGGATCTTGAAGTGAGAAGTGGTGGTTTTGCTATCCCCGTTAGAAGACGATGAGCTGTTGTTGCCATCATCGTCATCATCATCATCACCATTATCATCCTCCTCCTCATCCTCATAGATATGATGATGTTCATCCTTAACACTCGTGATGGGGTGAATTAAATCATCTTGTTGAGCAGTATCTATGATATTATTGGCTTTATCATCTGAATCCATCACCTACGACGACGATGGCTTTGTCTAACTGCAAGTGGAAAAAAGAACTTTTAGAAAATAAACGCGAGTTATTAAAATTTATGGTGCTCTTTTATAATTTATTATTATTATTCTTATATTATAGTTCCTGTCTTTGAATTGTAAATTGCGCACCACAAGAAACAAGGAAAAGGATGGGGAGGGGGAAGGGATGAGAAAAATAGAAAATGGTGGATTTTTTTCCATTTTAGCGTTTCTTTGTGACAACCCAATAGATTTTTATTTTCTTTTTTCTTTTTTGTTTGGTTTTTTGTTGTTGCTTCTACGCGGATGGGACCGATCCGATCATCATGGGTTGAGTTTCGGTGGGTTTGGAGGTGGGGGAGTTTTTCTTCTTTTGGGTGTAACCAAACAATGTAATTAATTAGCCCATTTTGAATTGCTACAAGACGAAAAAGGGGCTCATGTTTATAAGTTTAATACAGACTGCCTTTCTAATTTTCTAATTCTTTTTTTTTATAATTAATAATGAGGTATTTGGGGGTGGGTGGGTAACAAATTTTGTTAGAAAATGCAAACCATAAGTGTGGTAAGAATAATTCGTTTCCAGTGTGGTATCATGCTTTTTATTCCTCCTTGATCACCCGTAACTCCTTGGTGGACAGCTGCCTTACCTCTTGCCTTACCTGTCTGTCTTGTAACTCCTCCTCCATTACCAGATTTCTTTTTCGATCCATTCGACTGGCTTCCTCCTCCTACTGTCCCAAGATTACCCTTATCGTCCCCATCACCGCTTAAAGGTCGCGATGCTGATCGATCAACTTGGTGTACAGCATCTTTGGAAATGCAAGTGTATGAATCACCTATATTAAAAAAGAAAATTTGTAAGCGACGACGACATATATATGCCTTTTTTTTTTTTCTTTTCCTATTACCTTTGATGACGCCTGTAGAGTGAAGATCAGAGAAAAAGTTGCAGTCGAAATTGCTAGACGTCTTGATAAAGACACCTCCTCGTATGTCATCAACAGTCTTGAGATTAAACTCTGAAAAAGCTCCCTCCAATTCGACAGCGCCTCCAATTTCTTCGAGCTCTGTAAAGTCAATCCCATCAATGAGCTCAGTATTATTCGCAACAAGGAATCCTCCACCAACGTGTTTAAGTTTGCTAAACGACAACTTCTTCAAGTTTTTGTTATCCACAACAGCCAGTGTACCACCAATATTAATCAGTGAAGGAAACTCAACCTTTTCACCATCTGATGAGTACACAGACAATGTCTTGTTAACTGATGCCAGTTTGGGTAAATTGACATTGTGAACATCACGAAGTGTAACGCTGTCAGCCCAAACTAAATCTGGTATAGACAATTTATTCTGCTTCCCATTATGGGCAATTTCAAGTTTAGATTTGACTTCATTCAACCCACCCAGATTAATCTCCTTGAGGTACCGATTGTTATTGACGTCCAACTGTTCTAAAGAGCTAACTCGAATACCAGCCAATGTCGCCAAAGCTGTATCAGCAATGTGAATATTCTTGCATTCATTGATAGGTTGCGACAATCCTGTAGAAGTAAGTGCTGGTAATGTAACCCATTTAATAGATCCTGCTGTATAAAGAGAAGGAATTTCAAGATTTCGAAGCAATGTCAGACTTTGCAAATGAAAGGTACCACCAATAAATTGAAGGGATGGAGCAGAAATCGTTTGCAAATCTCTCATATCTTTAGCAACTAAATCTCCTCCTATACCAATTAAACTACCAAGGCTGATCTTCTTATCAGAAGAAAATATCTCAACATTTCCTCGAAGGTATCCACATACACTATTGATCCGATCCATATCAGCTTGACTGCGAATACTCACATCATCAGCATCACACAGGCTAGCATCACCTTCTTCTTGAGCTCTAGTCAAGCATAAAGCAAATAAAAAAACAAAGTGGTAAAGACAAACAAGCATTGGAGCTGCGGCGTGGTATTATTATTCAAACAAGAGGAACCTAGTCTATAATGTTTTTTAATTAGCAAAATTACTATGAAGGAGGAAGAAATGAAAAGAAAGAAAGAAACCCTTTTTCTTCTCTACGGCGACTCTTAATATTAAAAGCCTTGCATTGTTATCCAAGCAGATGAGACCTTTTGTTTGTTTACTATAACTTCTTTTCTCGGTCATGGAAAGGCGCCAATGGCATGGCAACGCCCGAGAAAATTGGAAAAATGGGATTTGGCACTAATTGATTTAGAGTTTAAAGCCCCAAATGGCGTGAAAAGTAAACAAAACAACGAGAAAAAACGAATGGGGATTTGTTGTTTAATCACCGAAATTAACTTAGCGCGTACCCGGGGAAAGGCGCCTTGCGATTAGGGCTAGCGATTTTTTTTCCATTTCCATGCATTCCTTCACCTTGTAAAACTGTTGTTTATTATTATTAACTTAGGATCTCTGGTATTTTTGCTCTCCTCATTCCTCTTGTTTTCCTTTTCTCCCACTCTGATCGTTTCCCTTCTCTTTTCTGCGTTTCTTCTCCCTTTTTTCTTCCTTTTTTTTTAAACGATCCTTCTTCTTCTTCGTCTTCATCCTTTCGCTTTTCTCTCATCCTTTCTTTTTTTTTTTTTCTTTTTCTTCTTCCTTTCTTCTTTTCAAGTCTTTCTTGAACATTCGCTTCACTTACTTTCGTTGGGATCATGAAGTCTTTTCTTTTCTCTTCCGTCTTGATCAGCTTGGCTGCTACAGTCTTTGCAGGTATGTTTTACTTTCTTTTTCTTTGCTCGTCGGTCTTTTTGCTTTTTTGTTTGGATTCCTCCATGCTTTCTTTTCTTTTCTCTATCTTTGGAAAACAGGGAGAGGTTGAGAGTACGGCAGGATCAGGCTGATTCGGCCGAATTGCATTGTTTTGCTATTCTTAGCAACCGCATGACACAAATCCACGACATCCCCACCACAAATCCATCACCCTGTGACAACCAAACTATTTGCGTGGCATTTACATTACTTTTACTTTTACGGTACTTGTTTGCTCGTATTTGTTGGTTTGCAATGTCGGGTGACAAATTTGTTTGTTTGGTGCTCCGTCTCTTGGAGCTGTCAAAATCACCCCTCTCTCCCTTCTCCCTAGTTACTTTTTTTAGCGTTGCTTCGGGATTACCTTTTAATTTTTTCGGTTTTTCCCGGTGTTTCCGCCTCAACGCCCATTGTTTACACATTACTCTTTTAGGCAATCCCCGCTAACTTAGTTTATTTTTAGACGACGATGATGTGTGCAGCAACAGCACAACCGTCAAGACACAATCTGATCTTGATAGTCTAAGCTCTTGTGGATCATTTGATGGTGATATTGAGTTTGATTCAAGCTTCAGCGGAGTTGCCAATATTAATGGTATCAACAATATTACTGGTGACTTGATTGTCAATAATGCCACAGCTCTTTCTTCTCTGTCTGCCTCAGACTTAACTGCCATTGGTGGATCTTTTGAGTTGACCAGTTTGACTATACTTGATACTTTGTCTTTCCCTGTACTCAAGTCTGTTCAAACTATTTCTTGGACTACTCTTCCTATTTTGACACAGGTCCAATTTAATGATGGTGTCGATTATGCCGATACTGTTGTTATTTCTGATACTGCTCTCAAGTCTCTTGATGGAATTACCCTTAACAATGCTTCAACACTCAACATTAACAATAATCGATACCTGCTCTCGATTGATTTCGATGTTACTTTTGTCTCTAATGCTTTGGATGTCTCCTTCAATGGTGATAATGTCAATGCATCCTTTCCTTACCTTTTGTGGGCAAATAATATAACTATTCGTGATGTTGCTGAGGTTGACTTTCCTCTTCTTGAATCTATCAATGCTTCTATTGGTTTTATCAACAATTCGATTGAGTATATCTATGCTCCTAATCTCACTTCTATTGGATCTTCTCTTTCCATTGTTAGTAACGACAATATCACCCGAACCAACTTTTCTTCTCTCAAGACTATTGGTGGTGCTCTTGTTATTGCTAATAATAGTGCATTCATGAATATCAGTGGATTTGACAGCTTGGAGACTGTCAATGGTGCTATTGATCTTATTGGATCTTTTAACGAGACTGAGTTCCCTGAACTTGATACTGTCCGAGGTGGTGTCACTATTGATACTGATGAAGTTTACAATTGTTCAACCTGGAATAACCTTCACTCCAAGGGTGGTATCCAAGGTGATTCTTATGCATGTTCTGCCAAATCTTTGACCACATCTGTCTCTCTTGTCCCCAGTTCGACTGCAGACTCTGATTCTGCTGCTTCTACCAGTAGTGGTGGTGCATCTGGTACATCTACTACCAGTGCTTCTGCTACTTCTGCCTCCAAGAAGAGTGGTGCTGTAAGGTCTGAGATTGCTTTATCTCTTGCTGGTCTTTGCGCCATTGTCGGTGCTGTCTTTTTCTTTTAAGTTTTGAGTTGGTGAATCTCTTTTTTGGTTTTAAAAACGAAATTTTTTTTTTTTGTCTTCTTCTCCTTTGATAATTTTACTGCATTGGCTCGAAAATGTTTGTTTTCTTATTACGAATGGAAAACATTGTTTTTTGAGTGTTGATGGATTAAAGGAAAAGAAAAGGAAAAAAAAAAAAAAAAAAAAAAAAAAAAAAAAAAAAAAAAAAGGGAAAAAAACATAAGCCGAAAGAGAAGCAGAGAGAGAGAGAAAATAAAAAAAAAAAAAAATATCTAATTTTGAAAAAAAACCTACTAAAAAAAAACTAACTTCCATAGTCCTCTTTTTTTAGCGGGTTGGGCGTTCATTCAATTCCGGTCTCTTGACACAAATATGAAGTAGTAATAATATTAACAACTACTTTATGCTAATTATTTTTTTCTTTTTTGTTTCTAATTTTGTGATTATAATATTTTTCCTTTTTTCTTCGTTGCTTTTTTTTTTTTTTGCTAGCTTTTTTGTTTTTCTACCTTCCTTTCTCTTAAAGTTGCCGCCCAATAAACTCTACAAAGGAGGCGGGGGTTTTGTATGTAACAAATGTGCAATATATATTTTTTTCTGTAATCAAGTTTTTTTTTCTATTTGTAGGGCTTTTTTTTTTTGTTAAAAACAAGGAGAAGAAATATATAAAAGTAATGTTATAGTGTACAAAAATATATGAATATATTAGAGGCATATGCGATAACTTGCATATCTACCACTTGTCTCTGATCTGCGAATAATTTTAACAACGTGACCTCTTTTAAGACCTAAATAACGAGCAACAGGATCTTCTCTTTGAATTCTTGGTAATTGAGATTCTTTTAACCTGTATCTATTTAATAATTCAGTTTTTTCATTTATTGATAGTCGAATATGTTTTGGTACCAATTTATGATGAGTAATATTAACCAATAAATCAGGTTCTTGAAATGTTTCAATTTGTGCAGGACTAACTGATGGTATTAATTTATTCGCTGATGGTGTAATTGAATTTTGATAAATGAATATACCGGTTGTAAACATTTTATCAACAATATGTACACAAAATGTTCTCATGGTTTTAATTCCAACACTTGGTTCATCACAAAATTCAACCCATAAATTTCCAAGATCTGGAAATTTCTCTAATGATTCTGGTGTTGGATTCGCTTGAAAGCACATTAATTTTCGTCTGAATAAAAAAAAAAAAAATAAATGTGTGTGACCTTTATTAGTTTTCTGAGGGCAAATCAAATCAAATCACGCAACATACTGTGGTTGACCCATGCTATCGCATATCTTTGACCGAAACTCATCTAATGACATATCGATTTCTTCCTGACTGATGTTGAACCCCTAGATTTCCTTTGTTAGCATTCTCCTCCCCCCATATAATAAGAGTATATACATACCCTATCTCGAACCATTTCTTTTACCGTCCGAAATACTCTCCATAACCGCGACGCTTCCCGTTCATTCTCGTCCATGGTTTATTTATCGCTTTTTGGGTCCTTTTTTTTTTTTTTTTGGTGGTTAGTTTTTCTCTTTCTTCTTTTCCCTTGGGGTCCCAGAATTCTCTCTCCTCCCAGACGCCGCACCAACCTCGAACCCATTTTGTATGGAATAATAGTCATCTTTAACATGAGATGCTGGGTCTAGTTACTTGGTGTGTGGTGATCTGTTGTGTTATTATGGTTGGGGTGAGGCAGGTATTACCAAGATTAGCTCGTCTTTTAGGTCTTGATCAAAATAGCTTAGTAACACGGGGGAGTAAATCATCAGGAGCAGCTTCAGCTTTAAAGGCATTAGCGGGTCTTAGTCAGTATAAATCTCAAGTAGATGGAATTGTTGAAAGACTCGAGACATTATTCTTTCATCAAAGTTTACAGGATCAAAGATTCGGGAGTAAAATTGGATACAAGTCAAGAATTGACAGAATACGACATCAAGTTGAACCAAATACCAAAGTATTATCTAATGTTGCCTCGATGGCTCTTGAAGCAATTGAGAATGAGTTTGGAGCAGATATTGGACGTGTTGGGGCATTATTGACCAAGACTAGCGGTAAGCTTAGTTCGAATTCTGAGGTTATGGCTAATCTCGATTTAAATAATGAACTCCTCCATATGATTATGCGTGATTGGACAGTGGGTGGTGAAAAGGAAAGACAAGTACTATTTTCACCAATTCTCAAGATTCTCAAGACTGAATCTGCTAAACCTGAATACAGAGATAAAGGGTACAGAATTCTTCTTCCTGGATCAGGATTAGCAAGACTAGGGTTCGATATTGTAACTGATGATGAATTGAGTAAAAGAGGTCTTCATGTTGAAGCTAATGAAATGTCATGCATTATGCATTGGGGTGCTCAATATATATTATCAAGAACAAGAATTCATAGCGAAAAGATTAGGCCATTTGCAACAAATTATTCTCATCAAATGAATGAAATGAAAACTATGCGAACTTTTACATTTCCAGATGTAGCACCAGCACCTAAATTAGCATCATCAAAACCAAGCTCACTTTGCTTAGTTTACGGAGATTTTACAAATCCTATACAATTACCAACAATGGGAGGATATCAATCAATTGTTACACTATTCTTTATTGATACAGCTCAAGATATTTGCAAATATTTACAAACAATTTGGGATCGTCTTGAAATGGGTGGAATATGGATTAATTCTGGACCTTTAAAATGGGGTACTGCACCATTCATGGTATTAAATATGCATGAATTACTTTTACTTGTTCAACTTGTAGGATTTGATATTGAATCTCAATGGACATTGCCTGATCCTGTAGGTTATCATAATGACTATGAAGGTTTATATAATGGGTACTATACTGTTGTTGGATGGGTTGCACGCAAAGTTTAGTTGTCACAGGCTCCGCCCCTGGCCCTTTTTTTTTTTGGCAGCAATAAATACAACTGGGAAATGGGAAACAAACTCTACAGCAAATGGATCAGGAGCATTGCGAAATCTATCTTCAGATTGGATCATACGATCCACCAACCGATCAACGATATCCCCAGTTGGGTTCCCAGTGACTGATTTAGGCAAATCATTTGGATGAGCCTTTTTGTAAAGATTGAATGATGACCATGTCCTCAAGTAACCTTCAAGGGTACCAAGTGTTGCAACATGTTGAAGTTGAAGATTTTTAGGACGATCCTTTTCATTAACTGATTTATCCCATGGATCATTCCTTTGATAAATAATATTGTAAAATAAATCACTTGGTGGTAAAATTTCACGATAATTTCTCTCAAGATATCCTCTACCTGGTTGTGGCCAGTAACCACCTACACAATCATCATGATTAGTAGTAGAATATTCCAATAATATCCGAGATGCATTAGGTAAATTATCAAGTACTTGATCAGAATAACTCCAATAAGCTAAAGTTCCACTATGTGGTTTTAATACTCTATAACATTCTTTAAACCAAGTCTCATGATGAAACCAATGTGCAGCTTGACTTGATATTATCATATCAACTTGATTATCTTTAATAAACCCAAGTTGTTCAGCTTGACCTTTACGAAATTCCACATTGGGAAGACTATCACCATGTTTAGCAATTGCTTCTTTAATCATATTACTTGACGGATCAATAGCAATTACTTTATGAAACCGTGATGCTAATGGTACTGTTGCTTGTCCAGTACCGCATCCAACATCTAAGGCAAGATCCATACAATTATTATCAGAGTAATAACTAAATAGCTCCTGAAACAGACCTATTGGAGGGTGAATACGGAATGCTTCATAACCTTGTACATTGAAGGTTGGATCAGAGAATGCTTGTCCACCATTCGATTTACATCTTGCCATTGTGCCTTGTAGCAAGCGAGTAGCTGGACGACGTGTTATTGCTATCATAAGGTAAAAAAAACGTGGGGTGGAATAGTTTATCCCAGCACAAATATAAAATTCACTAAAGGGGAGCATTTTCAATATATATCTTAATCTAGTTATTTACAAAAAAACAAACAAAAATAATTCCGTAGCTTCTATTGTTGCTTGGGTTTAGGCTGTCGGTGCTCTAAAAAGTCGGCACCAGTTTCGAATATCCAGTCTACAGCGTGTTCGACAGGTTCATCAAACATATAAGGAAGAGCAGGAACAACCGCAAGACCCAAGGCAACAGGGAAATAACTTCGAAGGATAGGGTTTTTGGCATTGCGCAAGGCCCGTCCTGTATATTTCACAGTTGAATGAATAGTAAAAGCAGGTAGACCCATTGAAGCTACCGATTGGAAGATTCCACGCTTTAAGCATACAATCTTCCAATTTGTATCCAAACTATTCATATCATGCTCATCAACATAAGCACGTACTTTTGGAAGAGGCTGCCAAGGTAAAAGACCTGGACGGTAAAGCCCTTTGCTCCGAAGGTCTGCTTTCCAACCTTCATAAGCAACATCTCCTAAAATGTACGCCCATGAAATGCCATAGGCACTACATGCACATGTTAACTTTACCTAGCCTGAATAAAAAGAAAAAAAAGGGGGGGAGGTCAACCTTCTCACAGCAAAAGTCGGGACCAGGGGGCGAAACGACTCTCCCACGTCTGACGTGTAGGCCACGTATCGGTGAGCACTCGACACAATCTATACAAAACCCCAGAATAGGTGAGTATGTAAATAATATATATATATATATATATTGCAAAACGTACAGTCTTGTTCCTGTTAGCTATCTATACTAATTAAAACTATAACATTTAGGGAAGACAAACGCACTCTTATTCGATTAAAGTAAGCAGCATAACGCAGTGAAGACTCAGTAGTCTGTGGTCCCTCCTCTGCATTCTCTTCCTGGATCTCTTTTCGCAAATCCGTCATTGTCGATAATCCTCGAGATTTCACGATAGCTTTTGGGAGGAGTATTTAAAGGTCGATCGATGATGATGGGAGGGAAATCTCAAACAAATGCCAGACAAAGAACAGCACGAGATCCAACTTGATCCGACCCCCGGGTTCGTCATAAAGACTCTACTTGCGGAATCCGAATTAAAGTCTCGGAAACCCGGTACAAAGGTATTTATCAATGTATGCTGGGATCGAAGAGTTCCTGAACCGACTATTCCTAGTCAACAAGATTGGACAATACCAGTCATAGTATCTGCAAGTGAACAAACTTGTCTTGATAAAGCGGGTCGATCAAGTCTTGTATGGGATTGCTGCATTAATCTGAATGTATTACAAGCAGCGCTTGAATCGACCGAAGTGCGTGCTCATTTGATTGAAACATGTCTTGGAGTAGTGGAAGATGCTTTCCATATTCAACTATCCAGAGATCATATTGCTATACCAAAACTTCGGCAAAAGGGCGAATTACAGAAGACTCTTATTACTAGCTCGATGCTGGATCAGTTCGTCTCAAGTTCCGACGACAAGAAAGAGCAACAACAACAACGACCTCTCATTACAGAGGTTGGCACCAAGAACATGCAGACACATCATTCTCCAGTGCCACCAAAACCTTCACAGGATGACAGCAGCTCGGATCTGGATCTGAAACCTGTTTCCACCGTCAGGTATTCTAACCGCAAGGAACCAGAAGTTAGCTATCAAACTCCAAAGGATACACATATTACAAAGCTAGGCCCAACCGCTAACTACAGCTACAGGGTCGATATCACATTTGAAAAGGGTAGCTCTTGTACGCTCAAAGTGGAAGCTGATGATGATGCCAACAACTTGTACATATACGATCGTCAGAGTAATAGCCAACTATGTCAGCCTATCCGAATCCCTCCTGACGCTACACCTCTTAACCGTAAGAATCTCCCCATAAGAGCTTTGTACGTTACCCCAGAATCATCATTATCAATATTTATATGAAAGACAAAAAAAAAAAAAACACCAAATAATACTCTAGACATATTCTTCTTCAAAACCGCTCCTTCATGCGGGAAGCAACAATGCGTAAATTACCATATACTTTACCAGGAGGACTACCCAATATAAGACTGACAACTGCCTCCCTTGCAATGCGAATATTTTTGAACCCGCCAAGAATGTGAATTTTTGAATCAGCTAAAACAATTCTTGTTCTTGTAGCATTTTCAATAGCAAATTTTGTTTTTCCATCTTTACCAGCAATACGACCAATTGCTCTTGCTAAATGATCTCCTTCTAATGTTTTAACATCCTTTATTTCAAATGATTCAATATATAAATCATCAAGACGAAGTAAAGCAATTGCATCATTAACATCAAATCCTAAAGTGAAGGCTTTAATAAAATCTGCTGCCTTTTGTATAGCTCCTGGATCTGTTGTTTGCCGGCATGTCCTCACTTCCACAGTCTTAGTCTTGAGATTCATCCTCACTTGTAACTTGAGATGCTCTACTAATGGTGGATATACCTTATTCCATGCATTTTTTAATGGTGTCATTCGATGTGGTGGTACTGGTATCTTGCGGTTCTGTGATCGTACCCTTGACTGGAAGAACGGACGGGTGGAATGTTAGCCTTCACCGACTAGTAAGTATCTCGCACACATTTCACTCACATTAGAACCCGAAGCTGGTTTAAAATGGGGCCGCCCTTCTTCGTCCAAATGCATATCTGAGCTTGTTGATTTACTCTCAGTTTTAGATGCAATCTCTGACATGGTCGAGTCGATCAAGACTTGTTCCTCTTCAACATCTGTAAAAAACCCCCAGTTAGAAAGACCATTATTCATCATAACAAAAACATAACACTCTTTTTCACTTACCTTCAAGGATAACCTCGGATTCCACATTATCTACTACGCTTTCTGCTCCTCTCTTCACTGCTGTTGGTGCTGCCATTCTTTGCTCTTTTTTTTTCCCGAGAATTTTTTTGGGAATTTTTTTTTTTTTTTTTTTTGTCTTTCGACGAGATGAGATGTCCCAAGCGATCCCAAACTAAACTACGTACGACATTACATTGAATTTTTAAAACAAGGTCAAACGGAGGATTTTTCTAATCGATATAAAGATTAACATTAGACAGAGGGTCATCAAGTTGGTTGCCGGTTTTGTTTGTTGATCGATCTTAACTTTGATAAACCTATTCTTTAATGCGCAGCAGTCGCACATTAATACTTAATAAGAAAACATGCCTATACTGTTGTCATAGCCTTTTACTCCGTCGAATAGGTACTAAGACTATTCCCGGTCTGGCTCTTGTTTACCCTGTTTCAAGGAGGTTTTTATATAGTACGAAATGGGCACTAGAGGAAAAGAAACCTCCACCATCATCATCCCACTGGATCAGACCTACAAAAGAAGATCTTTTAAAGACTGCGAATGGATTTTTTGAAAGGTTAAAGATGAGATTTAAATGGGTGTTATTTCGATCAAATCGAAAACCTAATATTGACGATCTTAGTGCATTTATATCATGGCTTCTTGTGGGGAATGTAGTGTGGATCGTATTGGGCACAACTACTTTTTGCTCCCTCATTATCTTTACAATAAATAGTGTCATGGCTCAAGAATCTATGGCTAGAATGGTGGGTAATTACGTTACAAGACAGACTGGTGTTCAAGTAGTCTTTGAGAGCGCTATTGTACCTCGGTGGAAGAACGGAGTTATATCTTTACATAATATTTTCATTTCTAGGCGACCAGGAACAGCTAAAAAGAAGACAGTTAAAGGTTCTCAGTCTACCGCAGCTGCAGCTGCAGCTGCAGCTGCTGCTGCTTTATCTGAAGTTCCAGAACCTACATCCGACGATGGAAATTATACACAATTTGATCTAACTGTTGATCAGGTTAATGTCACTGTATCATTTCGTAAATGGATGAATGGTAAAGGATTCCTCGAAGATGTTGAACTTAAGGGGATCCGTGGTGTTGTTGATCGGACTCATGTACGCTGGGATCCAAATATCGATCCGAGATCTTACAGATATTCACCCACACATCATAATGGTGATTTTGAACTTGAAAGTTTTAAAGTTACTGATGCTTTAGTAACTATTCATCAACCTGGAGGGTTTCGACCATTTGATTTAAGTATTTTTAACTGTTCTCTATCACGACTACGCAAACAATGGCTCTTTTATGATATAATATCTGCTGATACAGTTTCTGGAAGTTACGACAACTCCCTATTTACCATCCATTCAAAGCAATTCTTTGACCCTAGCCAAGCTTTTGGTGAGAGTTGGAGCAAAGTCAATCGTATACGTATTGATGGACTTGCTATTGATCACCTCAATCGCAATGTCTCTTCTGGTCCCTTTTCATGGATTACCTCTGGAAATGTCGATATAACTGCTGATGTTATGATCCCCCCTGATGCTGAAGACTATACCGCCTCAGAGGTTATACAGGACATTGCTGAAAGGTGGTCTACAACTGTTGCCCGGCGGGGACAGCAGCAACAGCAACCATCGACATCTACATCCCCTACAACAACAACAACACCAGCAACCACCAACACCACCACCCCTGTCCCCGTTACAAGCGTTGAACGCCATCGACAACGAGAAGAATCTCTTAAATGCGTGGTATGGGATCTCCGGATCCAGCTCAATAATGTTAGGGCCACTGTTCCCCTTTTCACTCCTGAGCTAAGCTATGTAAACAATGCTCTGATCCGTCCTATTGTTGCCTATATAAACTCTCGCCATACCTGCATCCCCATACGAAGTAGAGTCGTTAAGAAAATGTCCGAATTTGACGGTAGTTGGACCATTTACGATTCGGGACTCATGGATGATATGTCAGGCGAGGTCTACGATGCATTCGTTAATCATGTTATGGATGATGAGGCTCGGTCAAGACGAATAAGAAAAGTCAGTCTTTGGTCACTCGAAATGGCTATTCAGATCCTTCTCATCAGCCTAGGGACTATTGCTTAAAGGAAAATCTTCTTCTTTTTTTTTTTCCTACAACCACCTGTACATAAATGATGCTTTTTTTTTCCCTCTTTCCTTCCTTGCATACTTGACGATTTAAACGATAAGCTTGTAATATTCTCCTTTTTTTTTTTTTTTTTTTTTTCAATATACTATTCGAAGTGCTGTATCGCTGTAAACGTTGGGACGAAAACTATCGATCGTTGTAAAGCTAACTCATCTCAACCGCCGCCCCGGTATCATTTTCTATTCAATCAAATCAACAGGTCCTTTTCTACTTTTCTCTGGCTGTATGATTGTTTCTACATCAAGGACTGTTCTCTGGTATTTGTCTACTACTTTATCGGTGTAAGACAAGTTTCTCTTTCTATAAGAACGAACGAATCTTTTATTCTATGCGAGAAAGCGGGCAGGGTATTGATTTATATCCTTCTTAACAACAACCATTTGCCACGCCTCTTCTCTCACCTCCCCCCCCGCTTTTTTTTTTCCCTGGGGGCTGCAGTCAAGAAGTCTAGAAAGAGTTTGGACCAGTGTATATATACTCTAATATCGACCACCCCCTGCCACTATGCGCCCGAAGTGGCTTCCTCAGAATATCCAAAAGCGTCTTGTCAAATATCTTATATCCCGGATTGCTCTATTTGATCGACTCGATATAAATGATCTCGATGTTCAGCTAGGTAGTAGCAGTGTCGTTGTACTTCATAACCTTCGTTTAAATGCGGAGGCACTTAGTATTCCAGGTATATTTATACGCAATGGTCATGTCCATACAGTGATAATGCGAATCCCAACCAACATCCTTACCTCTCCGATAATTCTTGAGCTTGAACAAGTCAATATTTCTGCATCCCTCTCAGCTTCAGCTCTTGATGAGGATAACTTTGCTCAAGATTTATCTAAAACTGTCTCAGACCTGGCCAAGGATTTTGTTGAGCAAGAACCTACGGATGAAGTTTCACAACTTGAGCAAAGTCTGGAAGGTTTCGAAGAAGAGCAGAATCAAGAATCTATTAACAGGCCCGGTTTCCTGAGTGGAGCAGTTTCATCTATAGCTGAAGCTCTTCTATCCCAACTAGTGGTTTCTGCCTCCGATGTAAGGGTTAAGCTGGCGATTAATGAATACAATACTTCTCTCTCTATTGAATCCATTTCCTTTGCAACAGATAAAGGAACACGCAACTTACAAATTGGATCAATCAAAATTGACAAGGGATTTTTGGCTGACTCGGACGAAGAGATTGATTCTCGCTCACCACCCAGCAGCAGTAGTGATTCCAGCAGTAGGAGCGAGCCATTAGACGATGAAGACGATGATGATAACCCTAATAACCAATTATTTCAATCCATGATGTTCTCACGTGAAGAAGCAAGTAGCATCTACATGAGTGCCATGTCCAAAGTATTTACAAAGGAAGACAAACAAGAGCCAACCTTAACAACGATTTTCTACGCAGATAAACTGTCTATCGCTCTCAATGGACCGTCTTGCCATATTTCAAGCGATAATATCAGGATTGCTGCCCTTGGCTGGCCTGATTTATTATCTAACCTTATAGCGTGTCTAGCTTCACGTCCCCAGAAAGATAGCTTGAAAGAACATCCTAAGCGTTTGTCGTCACTACAAGTAGAGGCAGCATTGGAGTCCTCCTCGCCCTCTTCACTAGAAGCGTCAAATCCCGAGTCACTACAATCGTCGCACCCTCCGGTGCCACAATCAGCATCACTTCAGGTCTACATATCGGTGACACAGATTCACATTGGTTTGACCGATTTCCTCGAGAATAGTGTCTCAGAGCATCTGAGCTTAAATACATCAGCCGAGTCTATTGGTCTTTACAAAATTCGTGGGTCAATACATATGGATGAGAGCCATTCTTTGAGTAAAGTGCATTTTGCTATGGGCAACATTGAGTTGACTGCGCGGGATGACGACAATGATATCATTGATGGCCGTTGTTTGTGGTTCAAGAGTGATGATTATGAATCGGAAGACTTGATTCTGCATATTGAAGATGGCATCACATCTCTTAATCTTCCTAATGAACTTCATTTCCAACTTTCCCAAACTGCTATCAGTGACTTGTTGAATGTTATTTCAAAAATATCCCAAAGAGACGAAGCGCTAAAAAGAGATGAGCACGAAACTCGCCGACACTCTTTATTATCGGTCTCCCTTGCTAAAAGTGACATTGCTTTTATCAATTCATGGGGTACTTCTCGCATTCAGATTTCACCAATATCTTATAAAAGTGATCGGCTCGTTGTTGAAAATATCAACGTTGCCTTCAATTCATCATGTGAGTTGGCGTTTAATAATATCGTTGCCCATCTTGGCGATGGCGTCACAAGATTACCTGAACGAGATAGAGCTGAACCGGAGTTTGAGCCGCTTGTACAGAAGGGCCGTCTGTATATGGGAGACATTGACTGTCATATTGATCTCGCAGAAATGAACAAGCTTGCTTCACATATCTCGGAATTTATCGGTTCCTGTACCATTCTATCATCAACTGGTACTAGCAGCACATCATCTGTAACGAAACCAGCAACGACCTTCTTTGATATATCCATTGGCGACATTGTTATCAGTTTAAAACTTGAAAATTTTGCTGAAGCATTCTTGGAAATTAGTGACGCAAAAGCCATTGTCGCAAGCTCCAACCTTTGGAAATCGTCAATCCCCGACATCAGCCTCCAAATCGTTCCAGAAAACGACAACTCTCCATTTACGACTCATTATATTATATCTTCACTGTCGTGTTGGCGAAAGGTAAGAGACATGAAAGCTTTCTTGCATTTCTTTCTTTTTTTATTTGCTTACATATTGAAATTCCTTTTTAATTAGAATCGCGCTATGGTATCCATCACACAGTATCCAGGTACTTCCATGTTGGCATCTCTTTATAATGTTCACTTTGATATGTGGACTAGTTTTTTCCTTGCTGTTCATGAATACCTCTCGGAGAATAGAATATTCTCTGATACCGACAATAATAGTGATGACGATGATGATGATACAGCCTCATCGATAGCCTCTCATCAAATTAATGATACCCTTGGTGATTCGTCGTCAACTCTTAGGCAACAATTGCCCAAGAGACGCACTGCCAATATAAGCTTAAGAGCTTGCACTGTGGGAATACACCCAATCAATCTTCCAAGTCATCTTCTCCTGGTGATTACAGATGGACATGCCGTATACGAACAAAACAATTCATCCAAGGGCCCAGAAACGTTGGCAGATCTTAATCTGCGCAAAGCCGATTTATTGGTGATTGATGATCTAAAGAATATCAATTTTGACTCAATTGAAACGGCAGGCCCATTAGCGCATAAAAAGAATAATGATCATATTCATCTTGGATACAGTTCAGTATTTTTAACTGCAGGATATGTTCAATTTGCATCTCTAAGATCCTCATCTGTGACACTCGAAGTTGAACAACAACTACAGGGAACCTTGCATGCCAAGTCCTCTGCTCCTCCAAAGAATGTCAAAATTGAGCTCAACAATGATTTACTCATAATCGAATCATGTGCTGACTCAACTAATACAGTTTTGGAATCAATCATGGATCTCACTCAACCCATTACAGAGTCATTCCATTCAAAATATCGTGTTGAAGTCCCATCATTAGACACATTTAGCGGGATTAGTGAGGATTTTTTCAATTCGAAAAATTTCACTCACAATAACTCTTCTAGTACTATATTTCCGGTGAATAGGCAGCGATCCAATCCTACTTCAAGTTCTCCTGCCTTTAGCTTTGTCGAAAGTTACTATCCCGAAAGGTCATCATCCTCCCCACGTCTCAGTACCAGCGCTACGTTCTCAAACGGTACCGATAATGACGATGATTTAATAGATGAATTAGAGGGTGGACACGAGGAGTTTGATGCCATTACTGTCGATGAAAAGACAAGTTCTGATGAGAGTCGCTTTGCTATTTCTCATGAAGATACGTCAACCTTGTCGGGTGAACAGCAGGAAAGTACTCTTCCCTTGGAAATTATCGAGAGTCATTTTGCTCCTAAATTGCAGTCTAGGGAAGGAAGAGGAGACGAAGGCGACGTAGTATCTTCAAACAGGAAAAACCAAGAACAACCGGCGGACAAGAGACCGCTTTTGTCATTAAAAGTCTCTGATTATCGAGTTGTGTGGAATCTTCATGATGGTTATGATTGGGCTCATACTCGAGATGTTATTGAGTCTGCGGTGAAAAAGGTCGAATCTAAAAGCCCATCTTATTCTCAACCCAGTAAGAGGCCACTATCCACAGCATACAGTGATAATCTACCTCCATCGCCTCCTCTTCCACCTCAAGATTCTGCCAATGATCTAGATAATGGTGCTGGAGACCTACTCTTCAACTCGATATATGTTGGGGCTACTCCTGTTGGAGGTGGGTCTGATCTTCGAGATGCCATCAATCGAGAAATTGACGACGAGAGAACAGCGACCCTTAGTCAGACTTCAGAGGTTCATAATGAAACTGTAACAGAGAATAGATACCGAAAAGCGAGGCCTGGTAAAAGACTTCGATTAAAACGGTCACGAACGCATAAAGTGCAAATCCAGCTTACAGGAATCAATGTGAGTCTGAAAACATATGATGCTACTCACGACGGAGAGGTGTTGAGTAATACAAATGTCCGAATAAAAGATGCAAATGTTATCGATAATGTTTCAACGTCGACGTGGAATAAATTTGTCACATACAACCGAGAGATTGGAGAAAGGGAGAGTGGAGCTGAAATGTTGCGAGCAGAAATCCTTAGCGTTCGTCCTGTGCATGATTTAAACGCAGCCGAACTCATTATTAAAGCAAATATTCTCCCACTTCGACTGCATGTTGATCAGGATACATTGGATTTTTTGGCTCGCTTCCTCCAATTTAAGAGTGATATCCCACAAGTTCAACAGGAGCAACCATTTGTGCAAAAATTTGTGATTAATCCTGTACCTGTGAAGCTAGATTATAAGCCGAAGAAAGTCGATTATGCTGGTCTAAGATCAGGTCATACGACTGAGTTTATGAATTTTTTCATTCTTGAAGGATCAGAAATGATTCTTCGTGGAGCAAGTCTATATGGGGTTTCAGGATTTACGCGACTCGGGCAAATGCTTAATGATATATGGATGCCTGATATTAAATCGACACAGCTTGGGGATGTATTAGCTGGCCTTGCCAATATTCGATCGATTGTTAAGATTGGCGGGGGATTCAGAGATCTTGTCTATGTACCTATTACCGAGTATAGACGGGATAGACGATTGCTACGAAGTATTCAAAAAGGCGCAACGACTTTTACAAAGACGACATCGACTGAACTGTTCCGACTGGGTGCTAAACTCGCAGTCGGCAGCCATAATTTTCTCGAGGGAACGGAACGGTTTATGCGGAGTGATCAAACTCAAGACCAATCAGGACAGCAGGGCTTTATTGATAATACTGGGACCCAAATATCAAATGAGTTGGATGAGGAAGTTGTCGTTTACAGCCCTTATTCAGATCAACCCCTGACGGTTACAGAAGGTCTCCAACGGGCATACAATAACATGCGAATTAATTTGGAAATGGCTCGCAGTGCATTGCGAGCGGTTCCAGAAGAGGCTTCAGATAGTGGTAGTGCTCGTGGCGCAATGTTAGCTCTTGCTCGTGCTGCGCCAATTGCAGTACTACGCCCCATGATGGGTACAAGTAAAGCCGTATCTGATACACTTCAGGGTTTAACAAATCAGCTGGATCCTCAGCAAAGACGTAACGATCAAGATGTGAGTTACTATTCTAGATTTTTTCTTTTCCAGTTATATATGTACTAACCTCCTTTTCTTATAGAAATACAAACGCCAGCAGCAACAATGAAAAGCGCGGTCTATTCTTGCCTACACTTTTTTTTTTTTTTTTTTCTATTTATTTGTTTATATAACTTGCATTACCGTCTGAAAAGGTATCTGCGGTCCGACGTGATGACTCGTCTGGGGCTTTTGTTTTTTAGTTTCTTCTTATTTATTTTTAGGTGTGTTTTTAGGGGGGTTCGGTTCAGCATTGCGTTTCTTTTTTCTTGGTGTTGCAGTTTTGCCCGTTGTTTAATTTTACGTTGTATACTCCCAATACATCGACGGTACTCTCTAGTTAAGAGTATTTCTATTTTCCCGACGAGAGCGTAAACCAGATTTCATGAATAGTAAGAGTGCCTTTTGCCACCTATTCTCATGTTTAAGATAAAGCTGAAGGCACCGGAGCCGCCGCCTTCAGAAGCTGGAGATGGTGATGATAATTTGGGATCTCCGCGTAAATCCTCTGGATTGAAAAGAGAAGTAAGCAAACGCAAGCAATCAAATGACGGGCAAGATAATCGGCCTGCCAAGATTCGAGTTAAAGCGCCTAGTGCTGGAAGCGGAGGACCTAAACCAGCACCGCGAATCTCAATCAGTTTGAATGGAAACAACCGATCATCGTTGACTGGAGTTGTGCCTCGAATCAAGGTTAGAGCTGCCCGCCAGCATGGACAGGGCTACGATTCTGAAGCACCTGACCGAGAAGATGAACCAATAATTGAAGAAGGGCTTATTCTTCGAATGCAGGAAGGAGAAGACCTTGGGTTTCTTCACAAGGCAGTCGAAGAAGGCGATTTTAGCAAGATATCGCTCAAATTCAAGGATCAGAAGAGAGCTGTCATCACAGTCAATGGTCATATGTACGCAGCCAAATTGGTTGATCTTCCTTGTATTATTGAATCTCAAAAGACTTTTGACAGGAAGAATTGCTTTAAAACTACAGATATATCACAGATGCTTTTGGTAACTAATCGAATATCTTCTGAAGATACTGCATTAAATATACCTGTACGAGCAGATGATTTAAGTTTTCCTCATGGGATAACACCTCCTCTATTCTATGCTAGAAAGCGAAGATTTCGAAAGAGAGTTTCAAATAAGACAATTGAGTATGTGGAGAATCAAGTTGATAAGCTGCTCGAAGCTGATGCCGCTGCAATGGAATCAAAGTACGATCTGCTTGATCCAACAACATTAGCGAGAGAAAGCTCGGTGGCATTGAGTGAGCGGGATGGAACTCCTTTCGATATGCTTGGGGGACAGATTGAATCATTGGGTGGGGACGAAGATGGGCGAGATGCAAGCGAAGATGAAGATTTACTAGGACAAGAATTGGAGAGGGCAATGGAAGGTGATGAAGATGATGAAAACGAAGATGAAGATGAGGAGGATGATGAAGACGAGGAGGATGAAGATGAAGATGAAGCCTTAAAAAGAGAAGGCAGCGAGGACAAGCTGGGGACCTCTCGACACAATGATCTTTTACGGGAGGAAATTGAAGAATTGGAAACAACCATTAAAGCTAAGGAAAGAGATGCTGCTAATGCTTCCAATCCTATTTTACGAGGTAGATTTATGGATGTTGTCAAAAAGCTACAACTTGAACTTGAGACTAAACGTCAACAGCTCGAGGGCGATATGGTTAAGAATGCGGCTTCCAACAATAAAGGCGGCAATAGCGATAATGATAATAACAATGATAATAATGGCTTGATATTAACAACAGCAGCGACTACACCTGCACGGGGCCAAGAAGATGACGATGAGGATGAAGATGATGAGGAGGATGATGAAGAACAAGACTTATCATCGCGTCCTGCTGCTGCTTCTACTGCTGTTGCTACTACTGATTCTCAGACTAATGAGGATGGTCTAAATGAGATGCGTCAAGATAGCGCGACTTGATCTTTTGGCCGCGTTAGCAAGTGGCTTACAAAACGAGGGCAAGCAAGCCCAATGGCTTTGGAATTTTCATCGTTTGACGTGAACGAGCTAGTCCAAAATGGGACAAGATTTAAAACTAGATGGAGTTTGATTGTTTTATCAGATCCCCCTTGTCAATATTTGGGATGTTTAGGTAATCATGAAAAATGAACAATTTGAAATATCCACGTGACTGGGTAAAATCGAGAAAAAAAAAAAGATTGTTGTGAAGATTTGAGAACTTGTGTGGTCTATTGGGTTCACAAAGAGAAAATCTGCATTTCGTCCAGGTAATCACACATTGAAAGAGCAGATTAAGTTTGACCCCCCCCTTAACTTTCAATAAAGCCTTTTTCGCTAAGCACTTGGCTTTTCATCGGTAAAGAGCCGAAGCTTGAACTTTAGTTTTTTTTTTTCTTGGTTTCTTTTGTGCGGCTCGGGGCTTACAAGGCCCCTTTTGGGAGTCTTGTTGTCTTGATTAGGAAGGTTCCCTTGATGGAGACCTTTTGTTTCTTTTATCTTGGCGACTTTTCACTTTTTTCTTTCAATCTCAAAAGTAAAAGAAGCGCAACAGTCATCTTACAGTTTTTTTGCGGCTAATATTGACCTTAAGTCAGCTGCTCAAATTAGTGAGAGGCGTATGAAAACGAAAGACCATTAGAACAGGGGGAAGGGGACTCGGTAAGGAGGGTTTTAAAGTTTTCTACCCAACCCCCATGTTGTTTTTCTCTTTTTAAGGAACAACAGCCCCTGGCTAAGTTACAAATTGGGAAGAGGTAAACAATGCGGCGTCAAATGAGATTCCGCTGTAAGGGCAGTTTGATAAAGCAATTCAATAGAAAACCCATAATAAATCAATGAGAAAATGAAGGATTATAACGAGTAGTGATATTGTAGAAGAAGAGATATAATTTTGCGAAGAATCGATTGAATTAGCGTGTGATTAGCACAGAAAAAGTGAGAGTTGAGTTGTTGTACTTTGTAGGGAACAGCGCAACCATTATCCACCACCACGGCAACCACAAAAAGTAAATTCACCACTAACAACCAAAGTCTGCTTCCAACAAACACAACATAGGTCATCTCATCTCATGTCTAATTGTGTATCGTGTCGACCGAAAAACTCATAGTGATTCAAAATTCAGCCTGTGACACCCCCAAATCAATTCTCTTGGACTGCGTTGCCATCTTTGATTTTCAGTATTACTAGCAACTCTTTTGGGCGTCTCGAGAACCGGCCTACTAATAATAATAATACAATAACAACTGGATATCTCGAACCAATTTATACACGATTACTTTTACGCAACAAACTTAGCCAGTGAAATCTTTTCGATTATATAATCATACCTTTAGTTCGACATTTGCTTGATCTCGATTGACACCTGGCCTCCACAGCAAACATCTTGGTATCTTCATCTACAAGCCAAAACCTAGGTGTACATATTTCGACCCGTCTTCTCGTCACTCATTTGACTACATACTCACACTCGTTTTATCTCCCCTTGGGCCTCTCACTATATACCTTAATTTTATATCACCAACTCGACAAAGTCACCTTGATCTGAAATTCGGTCAGCAACCATTTTCATTACCATCTTATGTCTGGCGACTCAAGTCATGTCGCTATGTTGAATAACGCCCCAGGATATAGCAGACAAGACGGACGTGGTGGTGGTGCTGCTGCTGCTGGACAACCATCACTGCCACCGCCTACTAATAGCAACAACAATAACCAACAAAAACGCGTTGTACGAACCACCCGACACGATAAAAGCCCACATCATCATATCCGACGTGATAAACTATGCAGCACTCAGGCTGGTGCAAACCACCATGCAAAATCTACAAGTCCACCAGATACCAATAATCTCAATAATGCAGGGTTAATACCCTCTCAAATTACTGATGAAGCTTCAAATGCTACTTGTCAAGAGTGCAACTTACCGATACAAGAGCAGGGCGTCCGCGCTTTAGGCGGCCTATATCACTGGGAGTGCTTCCGTTGTGCAGTATGTTCCTTGACTCCCATTTTTTTTTATTGCTTTTATGTGGTTTTCTAACTCACTTTCATATTAGGATTGTGGAAAACTTGTCAAGGAGAAATTCTTCCCCTACGAAGTATCAGATGAGCATGGCAAGAAGAAGCAAATTCCTTTATGCGAAAAGGATTACTTTGGACGGCTTTCTCTTCTTTGCCACGTTTGCCATGGAGCTCTTCGAGGTTCTTATATTACTGCATTGGGGCGCAAATATCATATAAAGCACTTCTCTTGTAGTATGTGTCAGACAATTTTTGGTCCTGAAGACAGCTACTATGAGCATAATGGTGAAGTTTACTGTCATTATCATTTTTCAATACATTTCGCAGATAAGTGTGAAGGTTGCCAGGCTGCCATCCTCACTCAATTTGTCGAAGTTTACCGTAATAATCGCGAGCAACAATGGCACCCCGAGTGCTATATGATACACAAGTACTGGAATGTTCGACTCGCATCCGAAGGCTCTACAGCTTCTCGATTATATTCAAAGGACTCTTCCCCATCTGACCTTCAACAATGGGAAGATGATGTGGAAGAAAAAGTTTATAATATATGGACCGTTTTAAGCTCCTTTGAGGAGGTATCTGCTGCATGTATATCTGATATGCTACAATTTGCTTCCACTGCTCGATATTCCGACTCAGTTAAAGCTACAGGGAGGTTAATTTATAGGGTAGAAAATATTTTCGGTGCTGTTGATGCTTTATCAGGAGTCAAGAGTTTAGATTCAAAACTTGGCCGGGAACCCAAAATTTTATGCAAAAAGATTGTTGCTTTTTTATCATTTCTTTCCAAGCATTCGGAAAAGGATGCACATCGAAAGATTGGAATAACTCAAGATTTACTTGGTATAGTAACTGGGCTGGCCCATTACTTTAAGCTCCTTATTCGGTTTGGACTTTCCAATGCTCTCAAGATTGAAGATGCTGACCCTGCTAGTAAAGCAGTCTCAGTTTTTCTTGATTACATTGTAGAGAAATCAAAATCATCTGAAGATATTAGCACTAGTCTTACGGGACCTCTGGACCCCGATGCTGATTGTTGCGAATTCTGTCATAAGGGAATTGAAGCTGCATGTATAAAATATGGAGATCGACGGTGGCATATAACTTGTTTAGAATGTGGAATTTGCGCCAGGCCACTAGGAAATGTTTATCAAACTGGATGTCTGTGGAGTGAGAGTAGAAAGCAACCACTTTGCTCAGTGTGTACTGGGAAAGTTACAGATGCAATGGAAGGGTTTCAATATGTAACCAAATTGAGCCAGTTTGTATTTCTACTCAAGGTAGCCTTGTCCCGAATAGCAGCAATATTTAGCACTTCAGGGCAAAGCAGATCTCCGACGCATTCTCCGCCTTCGAGAAATTTAGCTGCTCTTTTACAAACTGGTAAACCCACTACAAACCCATCAGCATCTTCTTCAACATCTGACATATCATCAAATCGGCCGTCATTATCTGCCAATAATTCTGAAAATTATGTTGCTACTTTGAACGATATTAAGCGAATGAAATCGACAAGAATGGATCAGAAGGTATCTACTCAGGCTAGAAAGATACATCGATCAAAAGTTCCTGATTCGGGAGATGGGGATGACAGCAGCAGTAGTAGTAGCCCGAGTAAGCAAATGCCAGTTAATGCTGTATTACCGGGTCCAAGCTTGAATGGAAGTATTGTCTCAATCAAAAGCACTTCCAGGCCATACAGAGATATGCAGCAGCAGCAGCAGCAGCAGCAACAACAACAGCAACAACAACAGCAACAGTGGCGACAACAGTTTAACCCAGTTGATAATAATATAGGTATTCGAGAGAATTATAATCGGCAATTCAATGATGATGCTGTCAAGAACTCTTTGGATAATTCGAAAACCCCAGTTGTGGACACTGGAGACAACAACAATAACAATAATGACAATAATAATTCTGCAAATGATGAGTCTCCAGTTGATGAAGGGACTGTCAAGTCGGTATGTTTGGAGCGTGCTGAGAGATCACTTTCACTGGATGATATTCCAAGGATAGCGGGCGCTGAGCAAGTACGACAACAGAAGCGATACAGTAAAATGAGACAGGAAATGATTGCTGAAGAGCAATCATCTCGGCCATCAGCTACCCAAGAGGTATTACATCCTGGTACTGATCGGCCTAAATCAGCTATTCCAACTTACGGATCTGATCCTAAACTTGGTCGTCGATACTATTCTGAATTATCAGTTTTTGATTTATTCATTGCAAGGCATTTGGCGGTATTGGCTTTACATCCTCTTGTCTCTGAGTGGTTTACGCTTGAAGAACTGTTTGACCTTATAGAAGTCAAAAAGAATGTATCGTTTTGGGGAAGATTTGGTAAGGCATTTGGAGTTGGTGGAGGTGAGAAACGAGATGGAGGTAGTACTAGTAGTGGAGGTGGTAGCGGAGGGGGTAAAAAGCGTCGTGAAGCAGTATTTGGCGTCTTACTTGATGTTCTCATAAAGGATCGAGCTCAAAATTCATCACTTGGTATTGGTCCTGTTCAACTTCAAATTCCAACATTTGTTGATGACTGTATTAGTGCCATGAAACAAAAGGACATGTCAGTTGAAGGAGTTTTCAGAAAGAATGGCAATATCAAGAGACTTAAAGTATTATCAGAATCTATTGATAAGAGTGCAGATGGTAGATTTGAAGAATTGGCTGAAGAATCTCCTGTTCAGTTGGCTGCTCTATTAAAGAAGTTTTTAAGAGATCTTCCTGATCCATTATTAACATTTAAACTTTATAAATTATGGACAGTATGTCAAAAGATTGAGGATGAGGAAGTTATACAACGAGTTTTACATTTAACATGTTGTCTTATGCCAAAATCACATCGAGATTTAATGGAGATATTATTCGATTTCCTTAATTGGGTTGCATCATTTGCTCATGTTGATGAAGAATCTGGATCAAAGATGGATCTTTATAATATTGCTACAGTTGTTGCACCAAATATTTTATATCCAAAGAGCAAAGATGGATCTAAAGATCCAGGAACAAGTTATGAATCTAGCGATTCATACTTTTTGGCTATTGAAACAGTTTATCTATTACTTAAATATAATGAAGAATTCTGTGAGGTACCAACTGATATCAATCGATTATTACATGATCCAAGGTTATTTGAAGTTTCAACTGAGGTTACTACTAAGGATATAGTATCTTTATACTCTTCGATTGTCAGCGAAAATAACAGCGCTGCTTTAATTCACCCAGGTGGTCACCAATCATATGGGTATAATAGTAGCAATTGGGATGCAGGAGGAGGAGGACAACATGCTCAATTCTCTACACTTTCATCAAGTGCAAATTCATCTTCTCAGAGTGATAGCAAAGACGCAAGATTACAGCGATAAGTAAAATTGTCCCTCTATATGTCATCATTTTTAAAAAAAAGGAATAAATTTTTTTTTTCCCCCCTTGTAATTTTAAACTTGTTTATTCCTTTTTTTCTTTTTTTTTCTTTGTTTTTACGGATTTTTTTGGTCTTGGTGTGGGGAATGGTACTACAAATTTTCCTTTGTTTTTTTTTTTTCGTTTTTTACATATATATATATATATATTTTTCTTTTTAATCTATATTGGAATTATTCTTGATTTTTGCTTTTTTTATTTTTATTTTTGTCATTAAACATTTCATTCTCTTTTTCTTCTTTTTCTCTACTTTGCTATTTTTCATTTCTCTCTCTCTCTTGAGATTGTTTTTTATTTCGTTAAACTAACGCGCGACGAGTCATTTACAAATGCAATAAAGAGAGAAGAAGATTATTTGGATATCTGTTGTACAAATATACTAGTAATTTACAAGTCCAGACCTAGATAGCGGTTTAAGGATCCACCAACAAGGAGCCCTTCTCTGCCTGGAGGCAAAGCACTATTAGTATCATTATTATTATTATTATTGTTGTTGTTATTATTATTATTCTTCTTTTTTGGTCCCTGCTCTGCAGGTGATCCCAAAACTGTCCCTTTAAACCTCTCTTGCTGGAGTTGACCAACCTTGACCTGTTTTTCCATCAAAAATAATAGCCAATTCGGTAACTGCTGCTGCTTCTGCTGCTGCTGCTGTTGCTGAGAGTCTTGCGTAGACTGCTCTTGAGCAGTTTTATCACCCCCAGCTAGAAGTGCCGCATTGGCAGCAGCGGCAAGGCTGTTGGATGTAGTTGCATATGCTGGCTGAGATATCATTTCAATAATTGAATCTGGTCTAATAGAATCACGACCCCACTCAAGAAATTTCTCAATCCCTTGCATATCTCGTTTGTTTCGCTCATCTTGTTCAATTATATATGCATCATTGTCATCATTTGGAAGCAGATTAGGGCCCAAAGCTCCATTTGGAACGAGACTTTCCAAAAAGGCAATATCTGCTTCAACATTATCATTGACTGTTGATGTACTGGACATCATCAAGTCCTGAAAAGTCTCATTTGATAAGGGCGGCACTTCTTCCTTCCAAGAGTCATCGACATCACTTTCTAACGACGAGATCATATTTGATTTCAAATTAGTCTCAGCCTCCTTCTCACGCAGTGCCTGGTCATAGACTGCACATTCAAAGAATTGTCGCCGCTGTTTATAGTCGTAACTATCTGCATCGATTGAATATGGCCGAAGCATTCCACATTTTTCCATTGACAATCGAATGTCTGAAACCATTAAATAGTCCCTACCGCATAACTGAGCAAGCTCTAACCCATTCACTGTGAGCAGCTCCAAGTGCTTGATTATAAGATCTGTAACAGTATTAAGAACGCTAGGTGCGCATCGATCGAGACCGGCTGCTCTTAGAATCTGAGCAGCCGAGATCCTCATAAGCGCAAAGAACAGCTCAGAGCTCATGACCAATCCATTAACGGATCTCTTCTCTCTTTTGGCATATGAATTGTAATGCTTCCTCTGTCTGACCTTTACGGTGTTCGGGCTGTTGGGAGAGAAGATGATCTCTTGGAAGAGAGTTCCCAAAGTAATCCCTATCACGAATAGTGGGGGGGCCCAGAGTAAATAGGAGCATTGATCTGGCGCGCACGATGGAAGGAGAACAACACCAAAGGAGACAAGGTAGATCCAAGTTAAAAGGACGGATTTTCTAGAGATTTTCGGTAGTTGTGGACCCTTTTCAGTTCATCATGACTTCAAATCTGAGCTTACTTACTGTGGACGCGATATTGATCCTTGACGGTGATGGAAATCGGATTCTCGCCTCGTACTTTTCACCACCTCATGATATACCAGACGAAAAATCAAGCAGTGGTAGTAATGAATTTGCAACAGTGAAGGATCAACGGACGTTTGAGAAGGGCCTATTTCAAAAAGTCCATAAGCAGAATACAGACATCATCTTATTCAACAACAAAATCGTCGTGTATAAGGAGATTGTCGATGTTGGAATCTTTATCGTTGGAGGGGCTGAAGAGAATGAAACTCTCCTTTACCAATTACTCTTGGGAATACGCGATGCATTGGATATCCTTTTAAAGTGAGTCTTGTTTTTCCTTCCCTGTCCTCTTTCTTTGCTGGATACTAATCTGCTTAATAGACATTCTATCGATAAGAGAACAGTTTTGGAGAATTATGATCTAGTATCTTTAGCCGTGGACGAGAGTGTCGATGATGGGTACGTTCTTTTTCTTTCTTTCTTCAAGCAAGAGTCTTTTATTCTTACAAACATTATTTGATTTGCAGCATCATATTAGAAGTCGATGGAAGCGCAATAGCTTCTCGAGTATCGCGGTCTTCAACAGAAGATGATGTAGCCGGCTACGGGCTGGACCTCAGTGAGCGTGGCGTGAGTATTTTTTTTATTTTATTTTAATTCATGAGCTAATTAAACACCATCTTCTAACATCCCTCATTTATAGATGAAATCCTACTACAGAATGGCACGCGATCTCTCAGAAAAGATAAGGCAAGGTCTATAATACACGAGACGATAGGTTACAATATTTTGGTAGATAATAAAATTAAAGCATGCTTTTCCCTTTTTCTGTTTATATATTACATCTACATCACTTTTTACTTCCCTTTTTAGTGTCAATTGTGATTTTCACTTTAGATACTCCAATCGTAAGCATCATGTCTGTATCTTTGACATTGGCGATTAATTCTTTCTCCCTTGGCCATAACCGATCAGGATCTTGACTTGTGGGATCCAACTTCATTCCAAGAAAATGACCTAAAAGTGTCTTGACCGCTTTGCCCTTCTTGACATTCCCTCCAGGTAACATTTTAGCCTTAAATTTACATTGAGATCCCATAGCTTGCCAAGGTGCACACACAGGTATGGCCTCCAGTAATACATCTTGCGGCTGTGGACGCCCTACAAGAGCATCCAAATTAGTCAAAGAACTCTCATCGGCATCCTCACTCTCTTGACCATCAAGCTGTTTGATTTTCTCTGCCTGAAGAGCCTTGAGGCTCTCAACTTTCTCCAAACGTTTCACCTCCTCCGCTCTTCTCTTGGCCTGTTTTTGAAATTTCTGCTCCTCTTCAATGGCTTTTCTTTCCCGGTCTTCCTCTTCCTTTTGTTTAAGTCGTTCTTCCCCTCTAGTCGAACCTAGTAATTCCATTCGAAGCCGCCGATCTTCTTCGTCTTGATCTGCATACTTTTTTGCAATTTTACGAAGCTTGCCTTTCTTTCCGCGCACCGATTTTCCCGTATTCTGATCATTAACTGGTTTTTGTGACAACTCTTCCTCATCATCGCTAATTTTAACGTTTTCTAGGTTTTGAGTTGCATCATCCACTGATTCTTCGACTTCCTTAGAGATCTCGGCATCATCATCCCTTTCACCCGTCTCTCCATTCTTGTCGTTTTGTTTCTTGTTATCTCGAGCTTCTTTCCTTTTGTGTGCTGGTGTCCTTGGCTTCTGATATGTCAGCATTCCAACTGGCTGCTGAGAACTTAAGAGCCGATCTATAGCACTTTCACCACCCGTCTTTTCATTATCCTGACTGTATTCATCGAGTTTATATTTATCCCCAGTATCACTTTCGGGGACTGCATTGTCTGTATTGACTTCATTTTGATCTTCTTCTTGGAATTGCTTTCGAGCATGACGACAAGCACTGTCCTCATCAACTAAAAATAAGAACCCAAATCCCATAACAAGCTGAGCAGGCGGAAGAAAGTTTTTCTTGCCTTGAATCTCAAATCTACCAGGCGATAATGAAGCACCAGAAAAGTCTTGCTTGGAAACTTGCTCATAGGAGACAGAATATCCAGATGTAACAATCTTCTGGTCCCAGGCTTTGGACATTGATACCGACAATACTCCAGCTTGCGTCAATGTTGAATATGGTATTTCTGGTCGTGAGGATGCTCTTTTCTTAACAATTACAGGAACTGCTCCAGGAACGTCTGAAAAGACAAATACATCTTTAGGAGCAAAATGGCGATAGTAAAGTAGATCTGCTTGCTGATCATCGCGTGCGCCCAAGACAAGGTAACCGTCACTAGAGATAAACCACAAGAACTTTTCAAACCAGAATTTCCTCCTTATTGGTCTCAAAACTTGTTTCTCCTGCTTCATTGTCTTTTTTAAATCTTGATTAATCTTCCTTTCGGCATTTTTAATTGCAATTTGTGATTGTTGAGCAGTCTTTGCCTCCTTATTTGCTGCCGATTTTCTAGCCTCGTAATATCTCCGTGCATTAGCAAATGTTGAAAGATCAAGATCCACATCAATTTTAATTGTATCCTTCTTATCTTCTTGATCTTGCTCTTTTTCTTCTTCGTCTTCTTCCAAATCTTCTTCATCTAGGTCTTCGTCTGGAAGATTGAGTAATAGTGTTATAGTGTTGGTTTTTAGCTTTAGCGGTAAACTGATAACTTCGGCAATCTCATTTCCACGGCTTTGCTCTACTTTGATGAGTTGTTCCATATCTTTCCAGTCCATACCTTGTGAACGCAAGACATTAACAGCACGCATGGCTTCTTCGACTAAATCTGATGACCCTTCCAAAAGATTACCTTTTAGGAAGTTGATCTCTTGCTCTCTTTGAAGGCTCGATAATTGTTGAAGGTTCTTATTACGAGCACTTTCGAGCCGTCTTTCTGCAGCCAGCTGCTGAGACGATAGACGTAAATTTATCTTGTTTGATTCAATAGATGAGAACTAGAGGGAGAAAAAAAAAAAAAAGGGTTAGTATACTTGCTACTGAACATCCTACAATAAGATAACTCACAAATTTGTCGATTGTCTTGTTATAACCGAGGACTTCGATGATCTCAATATCTTGACTCCTCTCGTATTGGATGGGGACAAAAGGATGGAAATCTTCATATAAAAATGCCTGATAATCCCCTATATCAGAATCATCTTTAGGGGCGGGAGCCGGATTCCGCTTCGAGAAAATGTATCCTTTTATTTGGGGAGCCTCAATTATTTGACTGATCAGCACTTGAGCACCGTGGATCGCTTCATATACCTTGTTCACAAATGCATCATCTTTCTCGACAGGGCCAACTTGGCTATTTGGATCAAGATCATGTTGGATCAAAACAGACTCAACAAGAACACTAGGAATCAGATATGGTCCCAGATATCTCGAAAGCGCTTTCTTTAATGGGTTGGCTTTACTCTTCTTCTTCTTTTTCTTTTTATTTGCAGCCGCACCATCTGGTAGTTTCTCGGCCGGTTGGTCTGGCCATGTCGATTTTTGTTCAGCAGGTGCTGGCTCTTCCTCCCCAAGTTGGTTAGAATTGGCCAACGACAGCCAACCGAAAACATCATCACTGGATATTTTATCGGGCCGCTTTTGAGATATTGAGCCACCGAGATCATACATTTCTCCCACAGCACATTTTTTCTGTGAAGGTCCCTCAGGCACTACTCGTATTAGCGTAAGGACTTTCTGATCTTGATCCAAAAGAAGAATATTCCCGGCAGCATAGAACTCCACCACAAGGTAGTAAAGCCCATCTCCGAAAGTGAAGACCAATACCCGATCAGTTTCCACCTGTTGAATCGATGTCAACCGTCGAGTTCGAAGATGCTTTCGAAGTTTGACGACAAAGTTGGACGGCGCAGGAGCCGTAGTTCGAGAAAAATCCGTTAAATGAGCACGAAAACCACTATCTAAAAGTAAAAACTGTTTAGAATCGGGCAAGGCAAACTTAAGCAGGAAGACCTTGTTTGCCGCTTCCACATCAAAGATATTTTGAAGTCGGTGCCCGACAATAGTTTTCGATAGTTCAATGGCCACAAGACGTATATCAAGGGCAGAGAACCTTTGCTATACAGAGAGTTAGTATACTAGATCCAATTGGTAAGTTTTTGAAATTTGTTTGACTCATACCTTCATTATTTATTGATGGCGTCTAGTTGATAGAGAAAACACCAAATAAAAAAAGTCCGATGATGACCAACGTCACTGCTGGGACATTGCTGAAGCCAAGCTCATCTCGAATAATAACCAGCGATTTTGCCTCGATTTCTAAATCCGTTTGAAGCCAGAATTACGTCCAACTTAGGTAAAGGTCTTCTAGAATATCTACGGGGCATGGATTCGAGAAAGAAGAAACGTCCTTCTAGGCCTCCTCGAAAACTTGAAAAGAGAGATATGGCCAGTGTAGCCAAATTACTCAAGGAGAAATCCTTGAGTAAAATTGTTTTCATGGTAAGATTAACATTTACAGACTACTTGAGCCTTTTTACTAACGCGAGATTATACAGGTGGGTGCAGGCATCTCCACTTCAGCTGGTATCCCCGATTTTCGATCACCAGACACTGGTACGTACAAATGTAACCGAATAGTATCGAAAAAGAATGTGGATTAACCTACCTGCTCTAGGACTATATTCAAACTTGGCGAAACTAGATTTACCCTATGCCGAAGCAGTATTCGACATTGACTACTTTCGTGAGAATCCCAGACCATTTTATACACTCGCCGAGGAATTATATCCCGGGAAATACAGACCTACAAAGTTTCACGCCTTTATTAAATTATTGCAAGACAAGGAGATGCTGTCGAGAGTATTTACTCAAAATATTGGTTAGTTGCAGGGATTGTGTTATCAATTGCCATTGCCTAAAGTCTAACAAGTGTTCAGATACCTTGGAGCGTATAGCTGGTGTTTCAGAGGAGAAAATTGTCGAAGCACACGGATCTTTTGCTAAAAATTCTTGCATAGACTGCAAAAAGCCCTATCCGAAGGAGGACATGGAAGTGCATGTCAAAGAAGCCAAGATTCCTCGGTGTCTCCATTGTGGTGGTTTAGTAAAGCCAGATATAGGTAAATAAAATTCGGCTAATCCTATTCCTGTTACAACCAAAACCAGATACTGATTTATTCATCTTTCTTAGTCTTTTTCGGCGAGGGGCTGCCACCTCGATTCTTCACTACTAGCATGAAGGATGTACCTGCAGCTGATCTTGTCATCATTGCTGGTACAAGTCTGACAGTTCAGCCATTTGCTTCGCTACCCTATCAAGCAACGTGTCCCAGAGTGCTCTTCAATATGGAACAAGTTGGAGATCTGGGTGAAGAGAGAGACGATGTCCTTTACCTTGGAGATTGCGACAAGGGAGTCGAAGAGCTCTGTAAACTCTGCGGCTGGGACAAGGAACTCCAAGAACTATATGATACTGCCGATGTTTTGAATGTCCTCGCAGACTTGGAGATACGCGAAGAAGAGCCTAAATCACCAAAGGAAGAGCATAATGTATCCGTCCAGGAAGCTCTTGATAAGATAAATGATCATGAGGAAGCGCATACCAATGCTTCAGAAAGCACAACGGCTCAGAATCATTCTGAAAGACGTGCAGAGACTTCAGACAAAGAAGAGTCTAAGGACAAGAAAGATTCAAAATCTGAAACTGAAACTAAAACTCAAGCGAGTGAGAAAAAAAGCCCACCATTGGAGGCATCAGCTGATAGCAGAGAAGAAAGCTCTGACAGAAAGTGAGGGATACGCATCAGTTTGCTCGAAGCACGTGGAATATCGCTTCTGCGCCATGGCTTCATTGGATAGATTGCGCTGGGCCCACTGAAGAGCAGTGAATTGCTAATTCGGCATCTCTCGAGACAAAAAGGCCAGGCACTGCCATATGTACTCTTGCACCCAAGAATTAATAGTATTCTCTAGCCTTAAAATAAATTGTTACACACGTAGCTTAAAACGAGTTTTTCACTATACAAAAGGAATATAAATTTACTACGCTCATCTGGAATGGACAATTGGCAAATTGAGATTGCTTCGAATTGCCGATTGAAGCACAAATCGGGTAATGTTTGCTTATTTTGCGATTCCTACCTTGAGCCTCGAGTTGGGACCGAACAAAGGGAGTTTGGCAAACTTGGACCCTTATTCAACTCGAAGCACCCTACGCCCTCAAGACAGATCAAACAGCTTATCGTCTGTTCTCTCGGTCATTACAGAGGTTCTGGTTGCATATTTTTCAAAAAGGTTTTAGTTGGGGATTTCAATTCGGAAGAGAGAAGAGAACTCTTAAGTGCGCTGTTTTTATAGAATCTTTTTGATTCCTTGCTTAATGCTGCTAGCCTACCGAGAAACTTTGCATCTTCTCGGAGAACCTCTCTCCTCGTTGTGGATATAGTAATGGTCTCATTCAGATTTGTCGCCGCTATCTTGCTTCATCACTTGGCTGCGGCTCAACTTGTGATTCAGAATGATGGGTCGAGTAATTTAAATATAAACTACGACGATGAAAGTAGAGACTATTTTGCTGTTGAACTTGAAACTGGCTTTCAAGCTGATAACTTCTCGTTTGTATTTGACAGTGTAGTCCAAAAGTTGGGTCTTGATACGACACCTGATGATCTTAGCCTTGAAGGCTCTTTACCGAGTCTAACTCAGCACTACATATTCTCACTTTCCAAATATGATCAAAGTGATAGCAGTCTACTCGAGAATTGGAGTAGTCACCTTAAGAGGAGGTCTATTGTTGATACATCGGGGTTAAAATTTGTGGAAAAGGTGAATCCAAGGAAGAAGCTTCACAAGAGGTACCCTGTCCCTTCTTACACTCCAAATTTTGGCAAGCCCAAGCCAGAGCCTGATCCTCTGGCTCTAAAATACCAGCAGACCATACAACAACAGATGAGCATTTCGGATCCAGAGTTCCCCGAGCAATGGCATCTCCTGAATGTTTTGCAACCCAACAAGGACGTTAATGTGACGCAACTTTGGCTAGAAGGTGTGACTGGTGAAGGCGTTGTGGTAGCCATTGTTGACGATGGATTAGAGCACGAGAATCCAGATATCAAAGTTAATTATTGTGCGGAAGGATCTTATGATTACAATGATCCAGGTCCAGATCCCAACCCAAAACTCGCGGATGACAAGCATGGTACCAGGTGTGCAGGGGAAATTGCAGCTGTCAGAAATGATAAATGTGGTGTAGGCGTGGCTTTTAATGCAAGAGTGGCAGGAATACGTATTTTGTCAAAGGAGATATCAGAGGTTGATGAGGCTCAATCTTTAAATTATCGAATGGATGTCAATGATATCTATAGCTGTTCATGGGGTCCTTCAGATAATGGTGCAACACTTGAGGGCCCTAGTGTATTGATAAAGCGGGCATTTGTGAATGGAGTGACAAATGGAAGAAAAGGTCGGGGAAGTATATTTGTATTTGCCTCCGGAAACGGTGGAATGCAAGGGGATAATTGCAATTTTGATGGTTATACAAATAGTATTTTTTCAATAACTATAGGTGCAGTCGATAGGGTTGGATTGCATCCGCCATATTCTGAAGATTGCAGTGCTCTTCTCGCTGTCACTTATAGTTCGGGAAGTGGAGATTATATTCACACAACAGATGTTGGACCAGAAGGATGTACAAGTGCTCATAGTGGCACATCTGCTGCTGCACCATTAGCAGCGGGTATCTTATCATTAGTTTTACAAGTACGACCGGATCTGACTTGGCGTGACATGCAATATCTTGTCCTTGATACGTCGGTACCTAGCACGAATCCTGATGCAGATATTCAGATTACACCGATGGGCAAATCATTTTCCCATAGATATGGATATGGTATTATTGATTCTTATGAACTGGTCCAAGCTGCAAAGACTTGGGAGCTTGTTGATCCACAGGCATGGTATGAGTCTCCAGTCAACAATGTAGGAAAAACGTTTACTCCCGAGGAGTCGGCACAGGCCGTCATTACTATTACTGAAGAAGACTTGAAGAATGCTAATGTAAAGGCTCTAGAGCATGTCAATGTGGTGTTTAGTGGGTTTTACCTTGAAAGGGGATCTATGAGTATCGAATTAACAAGTCCATCCGGGATTGTCTCCCAATTAGCTACCTATAGACGTAATGATCGATCGAGGGAAGCAATTGTGGACTGGACATTTATGACTGTTGCTCACTGGGGTGAAAGTGGGATTGGAGATTGGACTTTAAGTGTAAAGGCAAACAAAAGACTTCAGATTTCTGGTCGGTTCGATAATTGGCAGCTGAAGCTGTGGGGGGTCGCCATTGATGCAAGTAAAGCTGTTAAACTGCCCCTTCCAGGAGGTGGGGAAAAGACAATGCCAGATATGGGACAGCCTGAGACGACGACGAGTACTTTGGATTCGGTACCTACATCGACGGTAAAGATTATTGACCCTATTACCACATCAAGTTCTTATGATGATGTGGTTCCGACTACTGATGTGACAGAGAATCCATTACCAACTTGGAGCGATCCTGAGGATGAAAATAATGAAGATCAAGACCATAGCGAAGACGATGAGGACTATGGTGATGACGACAACAACAACCCTGAAGACAATATAGTAAAGGGAGGCTGGTTGCCAACATTTGGATATAGTCGGCACACAGCAGTGTGGATTTATGGAGCTATTGGATTAATTACTGCGTTTATTATTGGATTATCAATATATATTTGCGTCAAGCGACGAAAGGGTAAAAAGAATTGGTCTGATCCACGAGGTGGTCAATCATACGAATTTGAAATGCTCCCCACAGATGCAGACTTTGAACTGAGTGATGGGCAAGACGAAGATGAGAGCGATGATTCGGAAGATGACCACGACGAGAATAGTCGTCTCCGCTGAATAGGAAAAGACCGCGTTTAATTTTAATTTAGTATAGTATTTTCAAACACGCATCTCGATCATATTTCGCCAAAATTGTTTTCTGCTTTTCTTTTTCTTTTTTAATTATTACAGTTTGTACATAGAAGGAAAAAAAATAATTTACCGTGCATTTTAGTTTTGAGCTAGAACATGTTCTTTTCTTCTTTTTTTCTTTTTTTACTCCTTTTGGAAAATGATAAGCTTTTTTAGTCTGGCCTCTTTCTTAATTTACACTTTTTAGTGAGATGATTTTTCATCGTCTGCTATATTAAAGCGGGCGGGGATTTCCAATTTAGGAAATAGTCCCGCAACGCTGGTAGCAACCGCCACCTTCTTTGTTCCTCGGTGAACTTTTTCCTTTTTGCTTTCTTCTTTTTCCCCATCACCAGACAATAGCAAAGGCTAATCTGATAACACCACTAAAGGGATCCCAGCTTGATAAGAGAAGTAGATCCATATTCAACACTGAGTGACCATTGGAAGGGTGCAACAACAACAGTAATCTCATCATCATGTCGAGCGTTTGTATTGATATGCCGGTCGCTATTCCTAGCCGCACACCATCGTTAAGCCAGCATACGGGCAGTTTCGCTTTGTCGCCGAGAGAGTCTCCCAGAACATCCCAGTCAGTGGCTTTGACATTATCACTATCAGCATTAGACTTGGCTGCATCCAATTCGGGAGATACTCCATTTTTCCAGTTTACTCCGATATCGGCGGCGAGTCCGAGGAGTTCTGCATTTACATCACACTTGGAAAATGCAATGTCAAGGCCAAGATCAATGAGTGCAGTCCGAATACACAGCGTGCAAAAGATTCTAACTCGATCAGGCGTGGCTCGTCGTAAACGGTTCATGTCTGAAGAGGACTCAGCTATGGGGCCCCAAGGAGTCTCATTGGATATTCATTCGAGAGGCTTTGATGAGGTTCATAATGGGGGACGGAGATGCGCTGTTGCTGCTGATCCAGAATCTTCAGCAGCACTATCAGACTTCACCTTGAATGATACCGGCAGACAAGTAAGCAGGCGTGTGGGTGTAATTCAAAGAAACAAGCGACAGCATATCAAAATATCATCACCATTCTCACGAGCTCCGGGATCTTCAATTCAGAAGCCACCCCATAGGAATTTGCCTGTTGGAGTCAAGAAAGGCTGGGGATGGAGTAAAACGTTTGATGGACACGCATCACCTTCATCTGTCTCAGACTTGTCTGATACACCAGAAACATATGGCCCAGCTACTAGTAAATTACAAATTAATGAAACAAGTGATTTTTCGCCAGTAGCTCCAGAAGATGTTGATATTATGATAACCGATTTATGAAAAACTTTTTGGTATAGCCGCATACTTGGGGGGTTTTTTTTACCATGTCTTCTGCATACTTTATTTTTATGGTTATTTTGCATGGATGGCACAAGCGTTGCTAGAAAACGAGTGTCATGAAAGGTAGTTGTTTTTGCACTGTTACTTGAACTTGGATATTTGTCATTTGGTTTTGTTAATTCTTCTTCCTACACATGAATTTTTTTTTTTTTTTTTTTCTTTTCTGCTACATGCTGTTAGATTTGTTTTTTTTTTTCTTAAAGCCTGTATAATTATAAATTAATTCGATACAAACGTGTAGTTTTTTTTTTACAGTACTAAGCCATTTATATATAATCTAGTCATTAATTTTTAAAGCTCCTTTTTAGGTTCTTGGAGAGTTTTTGATACAGCTTCATTAGCCTTATCAGCAGCCTGCTGCTTTGCAGTATCCTCAACAAGTTGTCTTCGTCGCTTCTTTGCAACATAATTATTATATGTAACTAATACGAATCCGACAAGGTTAAAGAATGGTACCCAGCAGTAATCTGGAACGAAATTTTGTGCAAAGAATATAGCAACAGGAGCACTTATCCAGTTTGACTTTAAGATTGGGAAGTAGGCAGCCTTGATTGTAGCCTTGATTTGGGTAAAAGTCTTTGCTCCCGATATGACAGCCATTGAGGATAAGAAGGCAAGCACCATTATTGGTGAAAACTGATATTTGATGTTAGAGAATAAAATCATAATAAAAATAAAATCGCTGCTTACAAAAACGGAATGAGTCAGAATTTGGAGAATCTGATTCTTGAGTCCCTTCTTCCCACGGAATGGGCGCTGTACAATATCCATCAAGACTAGAGAAAGAAAAAATTAGACAAGTAATTTACTTATCAAGATAAGAGTGATATGCGCTTACAGTGACTAAGTGGAGCCGAGATCAGACCTCCATAAAGCGCCATCTTGTACACACGGGGGGTAAAGTAGCCTCCTGTCTCGGGGGACTTCTCCCCAGCGAGGAAACTAGCAAGGTACTCACTGGATCCAGTAAGGAAAGCACTAGTGAGAGCCTTTGTCCTAGAATAAAAAAAAATATATATATATTAGAGCAAAAAATAAAAGATTAACACCTCATTAAGAAACACCTTACCTGAGTGGATTAGTTTTCAGTTGATCTAAATAGCGATCGAGAAGTTGAGAGCGTTTAGATACAGAAGTCGACATTATTGGATTTAATGAGTGAAATTCTCTTATTTTATTATTTTTTTGGCGTAAAAACTTGTTTCTTTATACTATTTTCAAAGATGAGGAGGTTGAATCTCCTGATATGGTCAACATTTCCACCTCATCGCCATCAGCCGCACTAACACCATGATTGGGAGATATCGCGGCTAACTTTGTACTAGGTTGGGCCCCCTTGCTAAAGTCAATGGGCCAGGTCGATGAGCTGGTTTTTCACAGATATCGTCGAGGTTTATAACAATGTTAACGTAATGTAAATATGTTTTGGGTTGATTCTGTGAAATAATCGTAATGCGTAGTATCAGATCAGATCAGATTAGATAAAAATCTATCCCCGAAGTGCCGTGTCGAGAAAAGTCCAGAGTTAAACTCTAAAAGACAACGAAAGACCAAACATCAACACCAACCCAAAGGTGGTGATGGCAGTGCAGCGCAGCGTTGAGGATTGCCCTGTTTAGAAATAAGCATTATCATTTCTTTTTCGCTTGGATCTTGCCCTGTCGCTTGAAACCCTTGGTTTCTTTATGAGAACACAAGTTCGAGATCCGACTAGAAATTAATAGTCCCTCCTTTTCTTACAACAATGGATATACCCTTTTTTTTCCCCTTGAAAAAAATTATTTCGAGAATTTCATTTGAAACCCCGATGATGTGAATACAGATTTATTAAAAAAAAAGAACTACAATGCAAACAATTTGTTTTTTTCATTTCTTTCGACGAGCAAAAAAAAAAAAAAGAAAAAATACCAAGATTGTTTGTACGCGTTTTAGGCATCCTTGGCTTTTTCCCCTTAATTTACCACCCCCCCTCCTCCCCATCTACACTATATTAAATACCCTTTCGCGTCAAAACAAAGATGAACCCCGATTCCTTTTTCATTTGCAATTTATATCATGTCGAGTTGAAATCCTTTTCTTTTTTTCCTTTTTTATTTCCTCTCACTTACGCTCTCTAGGACTCAACAACACACTCTCTCTCTCTACTTGCTTGCCTTCTCTTTTTTTTTTTTTTTCCCTTTATACTATTGTCATTCTCTTGGCTCCTTCTTCATTCCTTGATCGACAATTAAGACATTCCTTTGGTTTAAAAAACATTGCCCCGGTTGAAACTGACAATCCTCGGAGACCAAACATTCATTTTTTTCTTCCTCTTCTTCTTCTACAATGATACGCTCTTTAAAGACACTCCTTATATCAAGTTTTTTCTTTGCTTTGATTGCTCAGTCTGCTCCTGCACCTGAATATGTCGAGGTCTTGACTCAGACCACCACAAGCACATACGCGCTTGGCCCTCAAGTTACAGTTACACCAGGCAGAATTGCAAACACGACTTCTACTAGTTTACTTGGATCTTCTTCTTCAACAGCATCCTCTGATACCACGACCAGGACTACAACTATTACAATTTCTTCTACTATCACTGTCTCGGCCTGGCCTAACCCTACCTCAACAACTGGTTCAATTGCTACTTCTGCTGCAGTAAATCAGCAACCAGAACAGTATCAAGCAGCGCCTGTCTCGGCCGCGTATGCCAGTTATGTCTCGCCAGAACCCGCTTCGAGCCCCATGGCAGCTGGCCAGTCCGCTAGTTTGCCTGTAGGTTCCACACAAAGCTCTTCATCATCATCAAACTCTGGAGGTTGGGTTCCCAAAGCACCTTTGAAAAACGTATCTTCTTCCGACTCTTTTGAAGATGGCGTATTTGACTGTAATCAAGTACCAGATATTGAGAATGTGATTCGCGTTTCAACTACATCTGGAGGGTGGTCAAGTATTCAAAACCCAAATAAGAAAGATTATGGGGCAGATTTTGATTGTACTGATGGAAATTACTGCTCTTACGCCTGTGAAGCAGGATTCTTAAAGACTCAATGGCCATCTGAGCAGCCAACTTCAGGAGTCTCAGTTGGTGGACTAATATGCAAGAATGGCAAACTTTATAAATCGCGTCCTGAAGCGCCAACACTTTGCATTCCTGGAACTGGTACATTGATTGCTAAGAATAAACTTTCTCAACAAGTAGCAATTTGTCGAACCGATTATCCTGGATCTGAAGATGTCAATGTACCAACAAGTGTAAATGGTGGATCTAGTGCAGATATTGCAGTTGTGGATAGTGATAGTTATTATAAAACTTTTAAAGGTCTTTCAACTTCAAGTCATTATTATGTTAATAAAGCTGGTGTATCAGCTCAAGAAGGATGTGCATGGAATTATGAAGGATCTGGTAAAGGTAATTGGGCACCAATTATTTTAGGTGCAGGAACAACAGGATTTGGTACTGATAAAAGTCAGAATTGGTTTAGTTTAGCATATAATCCAGAAAATAAGACTCCAGTTGATACTGGATATAAAGTTCGATTTGTTGCTGCTGATGGTGGAAATTTAAGTCAAAAGTGTGAATATGCTAATGGTATCTTTAATGGAGATGCTAGTTTAACTGGTTGCACTGTTGCTGCTCCTAATGGAGCTTTTTTGGAGTTCTATTGAAATTTTGGAATTCTCTATCTATTTTTTTTTTCCCCTTTTTTTCGGTTTATACCCTCCTCTCCCCCGGCCTTTTTCTTTTTCTTTTCCTTTTTTTTTTTTTAAAAAAAAAAAAGAATTCCGGTACAGCTGGATTAGAGTATACAATAGATTTGATGTAAGAATAGCTCTTTCCATTCGCTCCTCTTTTTTTTTTTTGTTTTTGTTTTTTTTCTACACCTCTCGACTTTGTGAATCTCACTCTATCTTACAAATCTCATTTTGTCTAAAACTACAATGTAAAAAAAAGAAAAAATGGCCCCTTTACTGCCCGCTTCGGATGTCGATTTATTGATTGGCAGATCGCGATTTAAACATCTTAGGCGGGTGGGGTTGAAAAAAAAAAAAACAAGAAAGCGGCATCAAATCTCGATTTTCACCTTTTTGTTTTGGGGCCTTTTCTAGTTTTGATCCCGGACGATATAATTAATTAATTGCAAAAGCAATTCCCGATGAAACTAGAAAATAATTTTTACCACATGTAGCAAAACTGCAAAAAAAAAAAATATATCATTGAAAATAAATTTATATATACCCCCCGTTCATCGTGTTTTCTGACCAGAGACAAAGTTCAAAAAATAATCAATGTATATCCTTGCAATCATTAATGTACTTTTTCTTACCATATTTACCTTACAAGTAACATGCAAGCCCATGGAATCCCACAAAGTTGATATGGATAATAATCACATGTCTGAGATTAAATCTGGTAGAATATCATTAACATTTGGTGAAAGCAGCGTCAAGACAATCAATACCAACATTAGTACTACTACTGATGAAAAACCTTCAGGACCATATGCTGTTGTATTCCTTCATCCAAGAGTTGAATATTATCCTGATTCTCAAATTGGTCGTTGTTATACAAATAATTGGAATCAATTTCACAAGGGGACATTTTGTAGTGATGGTTATTTAGAATGTTCAGATTTTTCAAATCCTACTGATGGAAGACAAGGTAAATTTGCATTTACTTCTCCAGGTACCCATACTGATTACGATTGCATGGTTGCAATGTTCTACTGTATTCAAGCAAATGGTACATTTGTCCCACAGGGTATTTGTCTTCCTGATGCAACTTCACCTCATTATTGATCTTCTTTTTTCTTTTCCTAACTTGAACTTGTATTCTTGTCCTTAATTTCATTATTATATATTGTAGAAATTCCTGTAAACTGTGCAATGCAACAACCTGAAAAAAAAAAAAAAAAAAAAAAGTATATATTATACATAATTACTATCAACTGTGTCCTCTCCAGATATTAAATCGATTGAATATAAGCCATATTGCTAAAAGCGCCAAACTGATTACCCATGAAATCATCAGTACATATGCAAGTCCTGTATCCTTACCAGTAATAAGACGATGTTTTGTACTTGGTCTTCGAATCAAATTATCCTCATCTAGAGATGTTCCATCCTCCTTGGTTCCAGGACTCAAACTATCATTTTCATCGTATACATCTTGCCCTGGTCCAGTATCGCTGTATTCAGACATAAATAAAACTAAATTACTTTGAAGAAGTTCAAGAGCACACATCTCTTCGCCCATCCCCAAGTAACCATCCCACCCATTCTTGCGCCAAGATAATCCACAACTTGTTCCAGAATCTCCTCCACTGCATGAATTAGCAGCAGGTACGGCAGATGCTCTAAGGTGTCCTCGAATACGTTCTCGTGCAGCAGGAATCAATCGATACGTTAAAGATAAAAATCTCGCCAAATAAGCCTTGAATGATCGAGAATCATTTGAACATGTATTTATCTTTTCGCATGCTGCCTCATGCATTATTCCAGTTTCTTTATCAAAAAATACAACAGCTCCATCCAACAGTTGTAGAGTTCGAGTCTTCCATCTTTCGCTGTTTTGAATTCGATGCATATATGCGGCACCGGCAAGCAAAAGTCCCGCATTATAAGTCCATTGTAACTTTACAATATCTGAGCATTCATTACCCACAGCAGCACCATCATATACAAATATACCCCATTCTGTATTTTGAATGAGTTTAGTTTGCTCCATCCAGTCCCAAATCTTCTCAGACCATTGTAGATAAATCTCCTTTCCAGTATACCTTGCTAACCTCGCTGAAAGTTGGAAAAAGCATCCATTAGATACAGAATTCTTATAGTCATATCCTCGATTGAAAGAGTATTTCTGCCACCGAACTCCTCCACCACAGTGATCAGTTTGCCATTCTCGCACAAGTGAACTATGCACGGACTGTGCCAAAGCCAACCATTGAGGTCCATCAGGAGGTGGATCGGGAAATCGAAATTCAGCTGCCTGCATAACTGTCAGACCCCAAAAGCACTGATCATCATTACCAAGCGATTGAACTTCAGCTGGTGGAGCCAGATCCCAGTCGGGTCCAACTTGCGCAAGTATGGCAGTCATTGTGATATTCACCCATTTATCGTCACCAGTCAAAACCCAGTAATCAATCAAACTCTACCATCAAATCATTAGTATAATTGTAATAAAAAAAATAAAAAAAAAAAATAAAAGTCGACAAGGGAGTACCTACACCCCACGCAGCACCTGCTTCCCACCAATAATATGGATACATAAACTTGCCTACAACAGTAGTAGGCCAATAATATTTAAGGAGGCCATCAGC